>VKOC01015424.1:0-28424 GCA_009364415.1 Spea multiplicata | reverse complement strand
TTTTCTAACTTCTAGTTGAAAAATCTTTTACTCATCTATAAAAGGTAATGAAAAAACCTGCTAAATAGATTCTACTATTCGTCTTGAGTTTAGAAATACCCAATGTTTTTTTGCTTTTTTTCTGCACGTTATGGGGCAATAAGTACAGGTAGCATTTTGCTATTTCAAAGCATTTTTCCAAATCTGGCAATTCTTCCCCCCTTGTGCTATTTTGGGTATCTTTGAAGTTGGCCAATGCAATTTACCCCGGTATCCCGGTGGGCCAGTCCGGCTCTGTTCAAGTCTGAGTATTTTCAATGGATAGGATGGTCTTTGTGTTTTGATTCAAAAGGTGTCTTATGTCAGTCACTCCCTTATCTGCCCATCGTGTGAATGGGTGTCCTGTCTGGCCATTTTGAAATTGCGGGTTTCTCAAGAAAGGCAAAAAGATCGATTGTTGGAAGGATAAGTTCATTCGTGGTCTAATTAGTTGCCATGCTCAGATTCTACTGTATAGCTGGGGGTTTGCTTTTGCCTCTCTTGGGAGCAAGCCCACTGGTGTATGTAGCAGAGTGGTCAGAGAAATGTGTGAGCAAAAGGCTTGATCAAGGGTTGTAGTGGTGTAGTGTGAGTTTCCAGAGATCCAATCTATGGCCTGTCTGTATAAAATGTATAATTTCTTTATTCAGTGAACTTTTGATCTTTAATGTTATTTGCAATCTGCTTTATAACAGGGCATTTTGTTATTTTAACCCATATAGTTTGGCGCAAAACAGGATGGATATAAAATACGTTTTGGTTGATTTCTTCACTGACAACACTGTCCATATATGTGAAGTATCACAATTAAAACACAAAGACATGAAAAAACTACACCCCAAGGCCATTCACAAGTGGGACAAAAGAGAAGAATTATATGTTTTTTGGAAGAAAAGTTTCTCAGGCGAGCCGGAGCGTTGGCCTTGTCGAGTCATCCAGTTTAGCGGTTAGTATGTCTAATGTGCTCATACCTTTAGTTAGAATTTACGAAAAATGTAAAAAGACTACAGATATCTTATTCAAACCCAGTTTAGCAAATGAGAGTTTCCTACTGATTTGTAGCAGGTTAGTGCTCGCGGTGCTGTTGCTGCACATGCACAGTGATGCACGAGGGCTGATCAACATACACACAACTTCAGCCTCACAGACAAAATAACTAATTTAATTTTCTTAATCAGAGGTGATAAATTCACTGTTATCTAACTTACCAGTTTTAAAATTTAGTCTGATCATTCTTTGCAATAAAAAGATAGTAATAATTTTAAATGTTGAAAAGTGTGACTGATTCACAATACATCATCAAAATATCACTCCAGCCAGTTAGCAACTCTGTGTGTAGTCAAATGTATGCTGTCATTGAAGCCCAATAAATATAAGTGAAAACTCATCATTTATAATAATAGAATAAACAAAATTGCACTGAATTTACTGTGTATGTGTTTGTTTTTCTAGGAGAGCGTCAACCCCTAATTGATCTGAGGAACAAAATTGAAAAGGGGTGTCCCTTGGACAGTATACCCCTCTTTGCAACAGAGGAAGCATTAGGAAAGGGGAGAAGAGAGAAAGTGAAAAGGAACTCAGCAGATGTTGACGAGACTTCTTTAATGGACATGGTAAACACATTAAGTGCTCGCTCACATTTTAGCTAGTCACAAATGTCAACTGATTTTAGTTAGTATTTAATAAAGATCAACAATTCCAGTTACTTTTAGGCCTACAGTCCTGTATATTTAAATACTAAATTGGTTTAGATTTTTAAACAAAATAGCATAAAACAAATACATTCTGAATAAACACAATGATAATTGTACTTTCCTTTATTTTATGTAAATTTTTTTGGCATATCTGATAAATTTTAGTATTAGATATACACAAAAATAGAAGAAATCAAGATTTTCTTTTTTCACTGCACAGTAAAGCATTTATGTTTAATAGTTTGACCTTAATGTGCAGAAAAGCACATTTTTCTGGAATACTTTTTTTAATTGTGTGATGCTGTTTTCAGGAAAATGCAACTGTAAGAACAAAAAAAAAGAAGACTAAAAATAGTATTCAACAAAAGATAATGGCAGCAGTGAAACAAAGCTGCTCTCAAATGGTGAGCAGTACGCTACTTTTTTTATTTTATCTTTCATTATAATAGTTTAGAACATATTTTCACTGATGTTATACTTCAGGAACCAAGACCTGTGAGAGAGTTGGAGGAATCAAGCATACCAAGTCCTCAGCCATCTGGGAGTTCGGACATGGCTGAAGAGGTCGACGAGTTAAAAAAAGAAATCAAAGAGTTAAAGGAAGATGTTAAATATGAGCAGCGCTACAGGAAAAAAGCAGAGAAAGAACTAAGGGAGTGGAAAGGTAATGAAACCTAGTTCTACCACAGCAATTGTTCTCAAATCTTAACATCAGTTCTCTACTGAAGAATTATCATCACAAAATGATTAAACATCTCACATGTCATTGCCAGGGATAGTGGTCTCTTTGACTACTCTTGTATTTTCTTTAAGATACATAATATCTCCTGTATTTAATATATAGTACCCTCCTGTAGCCAAAATAACTACGATAATTAACCATTCATTCATTCATTCATTCTATCCTTCCAGTCAAGTTTTGCACAACAAACATAAAAGACAGTCTTCACTTGTCAATGCTGAAAAGTGACCATAGTATAAGCGGGAAAATCATGGCTAGGTGTGCATCACACGATTTTAATGCACTCAATGGAGCTAAGCCACTTTGCATCAGCTGGTTCTTTGCCTCCACCCCATGCATTAAAATCATGTAATGCACCACTAGCTGTGGATTATCCCATACTTATAGGTGAAGACTCAGATGTTACAAATGGAGTTACACAAAGTATTAAATGAAGGGGTGACAATAATTATGAAATACATATAATTTCAGTGGAAAATGTTTTTTTTTTCATTTTTAATTAAAGGTTAGATTTTTTAAAATATTTTGAATAAAAGAACAAAAGGATAAAGCATGCCAATATTTGTGGAGGGCACTGTACAGTATTTAATTGTGATTATGTGTGTCTCTGCTTTGTTTTTCCAGAAATGCATGCTGTAGTACAGGATCTAAAGTGTACAGTAGGAGAAATAAAGAAAGTGTGCGGCTTAAAACAGAGGCCTGACACACTGCAGAACTCATATTCTGAGGACATTGATACACAAAGTGAAGAACCATGCACTTCTCAAGGAAGTGGGCAAGTAAGTGGGTCCCAATTATACAGTTATTGTAATCCTGTCTGAATACTTGATTCTGCATGGAGCTTTCGTACAGTTATTGGAAGCCCGTTGAGGCACATACAGAGGCTTACTGAATGCTGCTATGTAGCAGCATTCAGTAAGAGGCCGGTGCATTCTGGGAACTCACTGATCCCAGTGTGTACCATCTGTGAGAGTGCGGTTTAGGATACCTCCGCCGTGGAGGAAGAGGCAGCGGAATTGGTCATAAGTATCTGAGCATTTGTACAAAATCTCGGTATTGGTACTGACACTAGTATTGGTGCAGACCTACTAAAGAGCACTTCTGAGCCATTTTGTTATACATGTTTTAGCAGCCTAAAATCTGTCACTGTGGTGGTCAAACTTCCATAAAAATGACTGTTTTTTAATCCCTTTTAGGTAATCGATTACATCAGTTTGGGAGAGGGAGTGAAAATCAAGAAGAGCCAATTAGAAAAAATCAACACCCGTGATTTTAAAAAATTTACAAATGAGCTTTTCTTCGTCATATTTGGACGAGAAACTCTGGCAACACACTCTCTAAAAGGAAGAAAGGCACCGAATGCAGAGACCAGCAAGGAGGCACTTCCAGCTCATAAAGTGGCTGTCTTAATGGGTAACTTCTGATGACTCTGTTAGGCCCAAACAATATCTAAGTTTAAAACATTTTCTTATTGATTAATTGCTTTAGGAAAAAGGTAGTTATTTAGATGAGAGTTAAATCTTGTTTTAATAACGTGATGCTTTGTCATCAAATTTGATAATTAAATGACTTATGAAAATAAGAAAACTCTGGTGTGGACTTATAAAATAACATGTTCTTAAGCCCACTTTGCTTTTGTATTAATGCTTCACATTTCAGAGGTAGCATTTCATTCATATATCTTAAGCATACTGTATGCCTGTGGTGAAGGAGTGGTAACTGGGGGAAAAAAAGTTTTTCTGATTTTTTTTTCAGAATACATCCAAAAGAGGTTTGATGTTTCAAAATCTGACATAAAGACAGTCATACGGGCAAAGTTGAATAATGAGGACAAGCTCTTCAGAAAACGAAACTTCCAAGGAGAATGTGGGAAGAAATAAAGAATCAGTCTATTATTTATAAGTAAATAACAGGCTGATAGTTAGACTGTATTTGTAGTATTTAAAGTTCACTATAAAGTTCACTGTCATTTGTACTGTTTCACAAAAATTTATTGGATGTATATTTTGTTAAAAAAAATTAAATTATATAACAATGCTAGTGTGAAACCTGTTTTTTTGTACTGTCAATACACTTTCAAATAAAACAGCTTTTTTTTAACATCCTGGTTGTATTTTGATGGTATTGTACAGCATTGTATTCAGTAGTATTGTAATTGTACTACTACAGTTGTAATGTAGTATTAATTTAGTACTACTTCAGCTGTATTGCACTAATACTGCAGTTGTTTTTTACTAGTACTTTAGTTGTACTGCAGTAAAAGTGCAGTAATAATGCAGTAAAAGTGCCATAATACTGCAGTAAAAGTGCTGTAATACTGCAGTAAAAGTGCAGTAAAACTGCAGTAATACTGCAGTAAAACTGCAGTAAAAGTGTAGTAATACTGCAGTAAAAGTGCAGTAATACTGCAGTAAAAGTGCAGTAATACTGCAGTAAAAGTGCAGTAATACTGCAGTAAAGGTGCAGTAATACTGCAGTAAAAGTGTAGTAATACTGCAGTAAAAGTGCAGTAATACTGCAGTAAAAGTGCAGTAATACTGCAGTAAAAGTGCAGTAATACTGCAGTAAAAGTGCAGTAATACTGCAGTAAAAGTGCAGTAATACTGCAGTAAAAGTGCAGTAATACTGCAGTAAAGTGCAGTAATACTGCAGTAAAAGTGCAGTAATACTGCAGTAAAAGTGCAGTAATACTGCAGTAAAAGTGCAGTAATACTGCAGTAAAAGTGCAGTAATACTGCAGTAAAGTGCAGTAATACTGCAGTAAAAGTGTAGTAATACTGCAGTAAAAGTGCAGTAATACTGCAGTAAAAGTGCAGTAATACTGCAGTAAAAGTGCAGTAATACTGCAGTAAAAGTGCAGTAATACTGCAGTAAAAGTGCAGTATTGCAGTTTTTTCGTGTCCAAAAAACTGCATTCTTCTACATGTAACAAAGTGCAGTATTACTTCAAAAAAAAACAGCAGTAATTTTTCGTAAGGGAAAGGTGGCCACTAGAGGCTGCAGGTAGACATGACAATGTATAAATATTACATAATCCAGACTGGCAGGGTGGAATCCTGATAGTCTTAGAGTAGTCTTAGAGTATCTGGTCAGATCTTCCAAGATGTAAAATGTATTCAGTAAGTCCGCGTAAATGTACAATATCAAATGCTGGTGTGCTTCTGATGATTATCATCGATTGTCTTGAATCAGCTACTAATAGGAGGGGTATGAGGTTTTTTTTCCAATTCAGTGGTATCATAGACACTGCTGCCATAAGCAGGTATCTCAGAAGTTACCAATTATATATCTTAATGGGTAGCCAAAGTGTCTGGTGTAAAGGGTATCTTGAAATCTGTTATGTGCTTTATGACATGTGCAACAGTCACCAGGAAAGGGGAGGTTCTGGTACATGACCACCAAACATGTAAACATGTAAAACCATTTCCCTGTTAACACCTCCAACAATCGAGTGGGTACCCAGGAAAAATACCTTCTCATTGATAGCACCACTTAAAGGAGAGTTCTTGATTAAAAACTAGCTTATTAAGCATTGTGTGGCAATCAAAATGGCCTTGCTAAAATCCCTGGGTCCAGCTGTTTATATCCCATATCAGCTTCCATGATGTCCAGTCCACCACTCTCCTTAAAATAGTTGCTTGATATAGTAACAGCCCATATTTGGTATTTTCAAACCACCGTGATTGCTATGATTTCAATAAAATGTCTTAATTTTGTAAGGTGTACACCTTTTCCATGACCTCGGCTTCATACAACTTTGCTACATAACCACCTAGCTGCTGCATATGCCTGCACAACTATCCCTGACGCTTTTTATGTTTTGTGTTTCCTTGAGTTCCTCTCATGGGGTACTCATTTCTCGTGGGGTACTCATTTTGTGACACCTTACATATTGCTTATGATGTATAACTTCCATACCTCCGAGCAAAGCGCCAGTTCTCATGATGTAACAAATATGTGATCAAAGTGACAAAAACTCCAGGCATAGGGGTACAAAAAAACTCCAATCCCGAAACTGTTAAATGTACCCACTATGCTTTGAGATTTCTGTGAATATCCTCCCATTTGCTTGGGGGATTCTTGTGCCATTAACATTGTATCCAAGATGACACCCAGCTTATAGACTGCAATATCTTTTTTGACTTTTAAGACAGTTTCTACAGTGTTGTAGAAAGATAACCAAGCGTGCCACCTTAAACATAATATTCCTGATTCATGTTGTCTGTGCACTTTGTATCAACTGTAATAGAACTGTAAGGCTGGGCCTACTTCTGCTAGCAAAGCTTGGGTATCTGGGACATCATCTCTGTGGCTCCTGACAACCAAATCATCTTTTTTAACAAATGTCATTCTGAACTCCAGCTTACCTCTTACCCTGTAGCAAGGAACCTGTTCGCATGTCTTTTAGATTAGCCATGTGCTTACATGGTAGAGTGTACCTAGAATGCTGCCACCCACCACCACCATTTGTTGCTTGGTGGACCAAATATTTATTCTGCAACAAAACAACTTTCTTTTATATAAAAATATGTTTGTATTTGGTTTCCTTCAGAAGAGTTTCTGTAATTAGGGAAACTGACAAAAACCTGGCATGGAGCAGATAAAGTATTTTTCTTACACATATAACACAAGTTAAATGAAGCAGGCATGTATACAGCTGCATCAAAACAAACATATTTACTGTAAGGTGTATAATTATGAAAGCAGCAAGATAGAGCAACCTTTGTAGACAGCATAGCGTTGAGTGGAAGAAACGCTGCAGAATCAGATGAAAAAGTGGAAAATGTTTGCAATGAAACAGGTGTAATAACAATCGTCAAACACTTGGTTCTGTAAAGTTTTGCAATATACAATAGTTGTCAAGCTTAACTTAGTTTCCAAACCCCAGATATGTTTATGAATATTCAATAATAATGACACTCAGCTACATTTCCACTTAGGGGTGTACTCACTTTTGTTGCCAAGGTTTAGTCATTAATGGCTGTGTGTTGAGTTATTTTGAGGGGACAGCAAATCTACACTGTTATACAGGCTGTACACTCACTACTCTGCTACTACTTGTAGCAGAGTTTCATTTCTTCAGTGTTGTCACATGAAAAGATATAATAAAATATTTACAAAAATGTCAGGGGTGTACTCACTTTTGTGAGATACTGTATATATATATATACATATAATATATATTATATAGTATATATATATATAATTATATATATATATATCACATAAAAAACTGTTAATAATCTGTGAGGGACCAAGGGTTTGCAGGCGTGTTTGCACTTGTATTTATGCGCATAGCTCTGGCTTGGATCTTCTCTGTTAAAAACCACAGATGAGATGCAGCTTTATGGGTTAACTTTTGCAGCAGTTTCTAAAGTGTTATTTATGAAAATCTGTTCTTGTGTAGAGTACTGAAAGAGGTCTTGCAATCAAGATTCCCCTAACAAAATGTTCCTGTTAATTGCTCCATTTTTATAACTGTGTCCCCAGTGAGTCAGTAAGCTTCTAATGTGTACAATGTATTGTCAACGATTTATTGCGAATGGGATCTGGGATCTATACCTAATATTGCAGTCGCTGATTCTAGGTTGTGCTAAAAACTGCTACATTAAAAGCAATATAAGACAGCTCCTAATAAACAATTTGTTGGGATGTACATACTTTTAGTGTGACTAAATTCTATTTAGAACACTACGGACACATGAAGCCTAAAATTTCATGTTTTGCTCTTATTGTATTAGGCGTGCAGTTTTAAAAACTCTGTGCTGTGATTATGAAATCCACTTGCTAAATGTTACAATTTTAGCAGTTTGCAGTTGTTTTCTGGATTTTCTGGATACCCTGGGAGTTAAGGTCCAATTTCTTACTCATGAATATGTGCATTCTTTATTTCCAGCAAAAGGTTGGACTTCAGACTGACCTTTGAATCAAGCCCCTAAAGTGTGGTGATATTTGAACAGTTTTTGTCTACTTTTCAGTTCCAAATAAAACCTCTTCTTTCTCAGAATGAATAAAATTATGAATCTCATCAAAAATACATTGAAACTACCACAAACATGAACCTCAATAAACAACTTGTCTGAGAGATACATCTAGTTCATAAATGTTAACAAGACAGATCCCCACCTAAAATGAATGAGAGAGATCTAATTTATATTCTCATGCCTGTTCTTTTCTTATATAGTAGAAACTAAAACACGACTTATAAGCACGCACCCAGCAGAGAGATACCTTAAATGTTTTTTAACACACTCATCTGTGGTATAAATATTTGAATTCCACACTATATGGTCATATAGTGCTTAGTGTCCCCTACCTCAAAGTACCCTCAGTCCTATTAAATCCTAACGGGGCTGTATTGCTTATCTATGGAGTTGAATCTGCATTATTTAATTACTTTTAAACCCACCGAGACACTCCTGAAATGTATGGCTCTCTTTGTAGGATGGTTTACGTGAACATGAGCTGAAAACACAGGTTGTTCTGTAAAGCCAAAGGGGAGCTGAGTACAGTATAGATTAAGCTCTGTGTACTAATTCTGGATGAGAAATCCAATTTATAGACAAGGTCTTATTCAGAAATGGATTTCATGTCTTCCCTGTACAATCGGGTGTATAAGGGTATCTGATGGAGCATACATATCTACAGATTAGTTCACTCCCAACCCACACTGTTTTATTTAGGCTCAAAGAATGACTAAGTCTTAAAAATAAATTTATAACTAAGGTTTTGCTTTTGTGTTGAACTAGTTCTCAATATTTGGCTAAACTACATTACAACCACAATCTACCCGATAATAATTGCTTTAATTGATAAAATTAACTGGTCAAATATTTCACAAGTACATGATATGCTCACGCTGTTATATCTATACTGGTTTTACTAAAATTATCATCAATTCATTACATCTCTGTGCATGTGACATAGAGCACCTCTCTAATCCTATCCTCAGAAAATTGCTTTGACTACACACCATTTTCTAAAAAAGTTGTAGATCAGACCTACAATTAATCTGTGTAAGACAGACGAAACACATCAGATGATCTCTTGAACGGCACAGTTATTATTTGGCATTTCCATGACTTCGCTTGCGACATAAAAGTTATGGTTCACCCATGGATCGAGCACACTCTTCCACTTTATGACAGATCTGTGGATATACTCCAGGCAATGGAAATTTTGAATGTAATTATTTTTTTGTAGTTATGTTTTACTGAAAAATATTTTATGTTTTCTTCGGCTTTGTACATTATTTTTGTTGTTATCCATAAGCATTTTTTTTCCCTACAGAAATAGCTTTTTTCAAGCTAAAATAGATTTAAAGATGTATTTGTAAAGCATGCAGTAAGTTAATATTAATTACATTTAGTAAACTAATATTACAATGTATTACAATAATAGTTATAGCTTTAACATGGTTTAATAAAGTGTATTCTAAAATGCCAGAAGGAAAACCAGAGAGCAAACAAACCTTTTTGTGAAGCAATGTCCCACATGTCCCTAATTCAAGTAAAGATGCAGAAATTATCCACAGTGTTCATAGGTGCACCTGATACAAGATCTTATTTAAAGACTGAAAAGCCAATATTCTTTGAAAATAAGATGACTCTGAAGAGAGAATAACAACCTTTCTAAAAATGAGAACTTCAAGGTCAAAAGCATAAAACAGGTGAATTAAGAATGACTGCATGATTGCTGGAACAAATACACCCTGACATCTGGTTCATAACGGTGGTGCTGCCAGCCCCAAGGTTTCATATGCAGGGAAATGTTATAATCTTTTAGTTCTCGTTTCCATTAATCCCAATTAATTAGAAAACTCTACCATTCACATACAAAACCCACAGGAGGTGGGTTGGACTACTTACTGAAGGAAACATTGAAAAAAAACAAGCAACTGCAGAGAGGAATCATTTATTGATCAATCCTTCAACTAATATAACATGTAAAGCAGACATCCATCAAAAGAGGAGAGAGCGCACCTCCAAAGTGGCTGGATGAAACTTCAGACGCATTTTACACTTAACTAATCCACCTCCTGCATGTTTTTTTTTGTGTGGTTATGTTTAGGTTGCTCCCAATCTGGATGCAGAGTACAGGAGCGTTGCAATTAGGATGGTACATTCATTTTTAAATATTTACATACAGAGCCCTCACTATAAAAGCTATCGTCAGCTGTGATCTTATCTCAAAATACCTCCCAAATATTTATACTATTCTTCTTAGCTTCCATTACTGTATTACTGTCCTGTTCACCCATCTTGATTATTACAACCCCAAAATCCAGTAACAAAAAGTCAGATGGAACCAAATCACCCTAAATCGTACTTTCTAACATATTTAAGTATCATGTTTGGTGTCTTGATGTATATACACTGCAATGAATATCTTGCCTATCCTTTGATTGATATGAACATACATTATACTGTAGAAAAGGTGTTTATCACAATAGTCTGTAATTCCTCGTTACAAATGAATAGCCAAAATGATTTTTAGGCACTTGTACACTTTGATTCTACAAATGCTTTAAAAATATTTTAAGGGCTTTGCAGGCAGTGCAAAAGTTAGAAAATGTTTAGAACAAATAAGTTGACATATTTACAAATTGCTCATGTGGCAGACATACAGGAGTAAGTATGGAATATGCATGAATGCATGAGGTTGCAATTTGGCCCTTAGCCATTCATTAAAGTCATCCAGCAACTTTAAAGTTGCATAAACCTTGTCTAACTAACTTGAGGAAAAAATGCTAGCTTGTGTATGAAAAAATATGCATGGTTTTTGAGATAAAAGCTTGATCAAAAAAGAAATACAGTGTAGTAATGTGAAAGAATAAGGATATAACTGTAAGGGAGCAGGAACCAGACAGACACAGAAAATGTAAAATATAAAGACCTCGTTATTAAAGTAAAAGAAAGGAAGCAAAATTGTGATCCAAAAGATGTAATCCAAAAAACAAGCCAGGGTCAGTAACCAAAGTGGATAATCAGATGAGCTTGGGTCAGGAGTACAGAGATCAGCAAAGTCAGGGTATGGATGCCAGGGAACAGGAGCCGGGAGGGAAGTCAGACAAACACATACACAGGATACCACAGAATGCACTTGGTAGCCGGAAAAAAACACAAGGGCAAGGATGAAATTACCCTTAGCTGTTAAATAGCCTGAAAAGGGCTGGGTAACTGTCATACCTGGGAACTCTCCGGGTTTGACCCAGAGACCTCGAGAAGCACCAGTTCTGGTCAACACCCGAGTGCTCCTGGTTGTGTAAGCAGGGTCTTGACAGGCCCCAATCCTTACCCATTTCCCCTTTACATGATGCTGACACCACAGGAAGCACCCCCTGACATAAGTGGAAACGCCCCCTGGCATCAGCAGGAATGCCCCCAACATCAGCAGGAAAACCCTTGACCTCAGCAGGACCGCTTACTGACATCAGTCCTGCAAGGGTAGGCTCCAGGTAGCCAAAATCCAGAAGTTCCCAGATATGGTAACTGTGGTAACAGAGATAGAAAGACAGTTAATGAAACATCAGCTAAGTAAGTCTGACACAGTGAAGAAAAAGGCTACAACACCTGGTATTCCCAAGCAGTCTCCCATCCAAATACTAAACATGGGGGAAAAATGTTCCCAGAGAGTAAGGATGGTCATAGAGGCACAGCGGTAGCAGCAGCACTAGTAGTAGAGCACTGGCAGATGATTGGTACATGTAGCCACTTGGAACAAGACTGGATTTCCCCAGTAGTATATAGTGTTATATTGTCACCAATGTAATATGTATAATATATAATTTCTTCTGTTTTCTCTCCAGTCTGTACAAATCCTTTTTCTCACAAGGGCTTCCAGGCAGGCTTTGCTCCAGAGTTCAGAGCCTGGTTTCATCAAAACAGAACCTCAAAGGACCTGCTCACTCCCCAAAGTTCTCACTCACCCCCTCCCCCTCTATTCCAGCTCATAGAAAATCAGTCTTATTCAAATGAAGGCTGGCTTCTTCCATAAAGCTTAGTAAAGATTCCAGTCATTTGCCAGCTAATCCCTGAGCATTGTAGGATGTAGCCTCTGGGAGGGTACACATAAACTATTTATTATGTTTTAGAACTTTTTGATCACATTATTATTACTATTTATTGTTTTATATAGCTCGATCATATCCCATAGCGCTGTACAATGGGTCACGCAACTTACAGCAGCCATTTCACAAATTAGAAGAGGAGTGGTTATGACAAAGAAATGATGGTTATGGAAATGGTGTTATAACGAGTAAAAAGGTATCTAGGTAAAGTGCAGGGGGCACTGAATATATTAAAAGTGTGTATGGGAAATTTGAATAGCTTCTACTTTTCTGTTTTGAAAACTACATTTCCAATTATTAACACCTCATTAAGGAGAGTATAGAGTGGCTTGGATTGGCAGAATGCATGAATGTTTTACTTCTCATGTATAATTTGGTTTGATGTGCTTAACAGCTTCCAGAGTTGTCATATTGAAAAGGAAGCCAGAATACACTTATTTGAGATTCGATATTTTTTGTTATCTAATTATTTTTACTTTTAAAAAGTATCAAATATAATTAAAATGATTTTGAGGTCTCTTAACTAAAATTCAGCATACCCAATGTGATATTTGCAGCACTAAATGAAAAATTCCAGCAATAATAAAACTGCTAACTGTTAATTACTGAAGATTAATTTAGAATAAATTATTTTGTACTTATAAAATGCAATAAAATCAAGATCATTGTTTCAAATGTGGAATCATTTTTCTTAGGGATCATCTTAGTTTTAAAATGTAAAAAAAAAATCAGTGTAGTAAAACATTAAATTAAAATATAGACTGAAAACTTCTTCAACATATTTTAAGTATTGCTTTGAGAAGGGTATAAACGTTCTATCATTTCAAGCTTTTAGAGGTAATGGAGTGGGAATTGATTCTAATTGAAAGTCGTCAAAGGCACTTCTTTATTTCTTTAATAAGATTTTAAATTTCAAAACGCCTATAATAATAGTCAGGCTAGCAAGCACAATTATATGATACATAATTTGCTTCTTTAGAAAAATATTAAGAATTTTATGCCAGGAAGATGTGCCTTGTCTTACATATTCCACTGCAGGTATCCTTAGAAGACACATAGTTAAATAAAATCATTTTAGTAGTTTTCATTTAATTCTTTTCTTTAGAAAAAATCTTTCTTTCTTTTCTTTAAAAAAAATGATTTCACGCAGTAGGAATTACAAGATAAAGTGGATTTTATACTTATTTCATTGAACACTGCAAGATCTATATGAAACACACCACGGTTTACCTTTGTTATTGTGCATTAGATGATTGAGTGGACTAATGCACACGTTCCCATTAACACTCTCTAATGTATGCTCTTGCAAAAGCTTTACGCATCCAATTATTCATTTATATACCTGAATCTCCAAACCATGCATACACCAGGCAGGATTCAATGCCATAAATAAATATATCACCAGATAAGTGATGCATCATTGTAGAGAGAGGTTAAAGAAACTTGTCATTATATTTTTCTCCTTAATGTACCCTCTCACTTAACCCCAAAAAATGACTAATGCTGGTTTTCTACACTTAAGGACTGAAGTGTTATTTGCACTTTTAATAACTTTTCGCAAAAATAAATTATGGAGTTAGAGAAAGTCCAGAGATGGGCCACAAATGGGGCAATGAAAGCAATTTGGAGCGTGAAGTATGTATACACTAGAAAGGAGTGAATTAGGGGATATGATAACGTTTGTACAAATATATTCTTTGCTACTATGGTACATACAACTATCGATGAAATTTCAAAGAAGATGATGTCATCCTCTGGAAAGGAAAGCAAGTAAAAATAGCATACAGTTCCAGTGCTGTGAAAAACAACAAACAAATTTGCAAAAGGGATAAAATATATGCATACGTAATGTGCATACTTTACTCAATAACCAAGTTACCAGACTCAGAACTTACCTTACAAACAAGTAAAGGCAAATCTGTGCATACATGGCATGATTTGTGGAAGTGGTTGGTACATGTGGGGCATCAAATCAGTTCTGCACACTATTCTAGTTTTTTCAGATAGCTTTCCATGGCAAACGTAACAGAGACACATTACGTCCCTTCTCATTCCTGGTTTTTGTGCTTCCCGTAAATTGTCCGAATGTTTCTCAAATTCATCACAGGAGGGGAGAAATCTTTAAAAAACTAAAGTATGTTTTTAGTATTCAAACCATCAAATTTTGCTGTATGCCTCTAATAGTCTTAGTTTATCAGCATAATGAGATACTTTAAAAATAACAACTCTGGGTCTGGATGGAGAGCACTGCGATTCTGGTCTGTTACAATGGGATCTTTCCACTGAAAGCATATAGTTGTGAGGTTGGAGTGCCAGTTGTTAGGGAGGCCATCCTGTGATCAAATTAATGTGACCATCTGGGATAGTAATTCTTTGGCCTTGATCAGCTATTTGGGTCAGAGTATTTACAACAAAAGTGAAATTAAGTCGCTTACTGGATGAGTGTTAATGGTATAGCCAGTGGCTCTAGGGAGCACCTAGACAATACTAAGAGCTCTTTGATCTCCTTTCTGGATACAGTGATAATAATTATAATAATACACACTAACTCTGCTACATTGTTCAAGTTCTCTATTGAATTATGATCCCTGGTCTTCCAGGTTCTATACCCCAGAAGATTTTTGGCCTACCCACTGTAACTGATAGTATAGTACATCACATGGATAAAAGAATACCTCAAGGTACTAGGTAGCAAGCTTTTGCATCTGTGTTCTCGCCCTCTGGTCATTAATCTATCAGATTTGTGGTGAATTCAGTGGATCCCCACTGAAATTTGGGTAAGTGGTCTGTTAAACATAACAGTATAAAACACTGCATCAGCATAGACTAATTCCTGGACATAGACTTCAGGGTAAAGGAATTGAAACGCATATATTGTACCAGGCCATGTGGTCTTTTGGCTATGTTGGTATGTTCTCACATACTAGGTGGTCAGAGGAGGTGCAAAGGTGATAATTAACTAACATTATTACTTTGCTGATGGGAGGAGTTACTTAAGAGTGCCACCTTGAAGGTCCCTTGTGTAGAGTTCATATTTGTGATTGTTCCTCTTTATTTTAGTAAATTGCCTTTTGGTAATAACATAATTACAAAAGAAACCGATCTCTGTATCAGTTGAAGTACTATGCATCGCTACTATAGTTTTATACAATGATTGTTGCCAGTAAAAACAAAAGATATTAAGGGTACTTAATCATCTATATGAAGGTCAAGCTGTTATATTATAATTTGGATGCAGAAGACTCTATTAAGCCATATCAATTTATTACTGACAGGGACAACTTGCTGGTAGTGAAAAATGTTGGTATTTAATTTGAAAGCTCTGGAAGGAGATGATCTGGGTACTTTGATGATGCATTGTTTGTGTGTTTGCTATCTCTACCCGGCATACTTTTCACTGTTGTTTATCACTATGATTCTGGTCCACACTGATTACTAGTCCTATACTGTACATTCCTGACTTAAATGTGTGAAGATTGATCACACAAGTCAAAGAGAAGGTTTCAATCAAGGTAATGTTTAACTCAGATGACACAAAAGGAAACACAACCGCATGGTTCAAAAATTCAATCACGCAGATTGTATAAAAATATGTATCAAAGGATGATAAATCGTCTTGCTGCTTCTTTGGTTTTGTTAACATAATGTTGGTGAGTGAACAGCATCCCTTGCATATTCTGACAGATCTGACAAGCAACATAATAACAGGAGGAGGCAGATTCAATGAGATTGTTATTTTAATTGGGTTATTTTTTTAGAGCTTTTTTTTCCCAACGATGAAGTATTTTTAAGTGGTCAAATATTAACCCCTTAAGGACAAAGCCATTTTACACTATTTTGCTCTTGAGCACATAGGGGTTTTCAGAATTTTTGTCTTTGTTTAACTGTCATCTCTGCTCTCTTATTTATTGTACTCACACAACAAGGGCTTCCTTCTAAAATCATCCATATATGTGTGTATGTATTATATATATATACTATAAATATATCTTATAATTATAAATATTAATTTCTATATGAAAGGAAACCCAAAAAAATTAACAAAAAAGCATTCTCACAGTATATTGCAGCTGATTTCTTAAAAAGAATAAAATCTGCAAGATACAAAAGTTAATTGAACCTGCACAGATTTTTTTTCAGACTTGATTTCTGAAGTCATATGGTAGGTCCATTTTTCAATTTATCCCAAGAAAATCATGTACTTTTTGAAAACATAGGGTATTTGTCTGGGGGTAGATGGACATTTTTATACATCTGTTTTCACACCAACGTCTTCCAAATTTGGTGTTAAAAATATGCAGTTTATATGCGTAACATTCCCCCCCCCCCCCCCCCCCCGGCCTCCTACAGCCATAATTCCTCTCCTTTTTAACTTTAAACATTCTCTCTTTTTCTAAATTATCTCTCGGTCTCCTCTTGTAGCTTTCTAACACCATAATAGCCTGCTTCATACAATTGCAAGCCAAGCTCTATGTGCTGAGATGGCTAGCAGCTTCATACAGAATATTTATTACATTTTAGTAAATGTTATAAAATACAAGATGATATGATTACAATTCATTGATGTAGGAAGGACATACAAAAAAGTACTTGTGGTCAATATTATCATATGTATGTAGTGCAGTATATGTGAGGAGGAGTTTACTTATACACTGCTCAAAATAATAAAGGACAACACAATGTAACTCGAAGTCAATCACACTTCTGTGAAATCACACTGTCCACTCAGGAAGCAACACTGATGGACAATCAATTTCACATGCTGTTGTGCAAATGGAACAGACAACAGGTGGTAATTATAGGCAATTGGCAAGACACCCCCAATAAAGGAGTGGTTCTGCAGGTGGTGACCACAGACCACTTCTCAGTTCCTATGCTTCCTGGCTGATGTTTTGGTCACTTTTGAATGCTGGCGTGCTTTCACTCTAGTGGTAGCATGAGACGGAGTCTACAACCCACACAAGTGGCTCAGGTAGTGCAGCTCATCCAGGATGGCACATCAATGCGAGCTGTGGCAAGAAGGTTTGCTGTGTCTGTCAGCGTAGTGTCCAGAGCATGGAGGCGCTAAAAGGAGACAGGCCAGTACATCAGGAGACGTGGAGGAGGTCGTAGGAGGGCAACAACCCAGCAGCAGGACCGCTACCTCCGCCTTTGTGCAAGGAGGAGCAGGAGGAGCACTGCCAGAGCCCTGCAAAATGACCTCCAGCAGGCCAAAAATGTGCATGTGTCCACTCAAACGGTCAGAAACAGACATCATGAGGGTGGTATGAGGGCCTGACGTCCACAGGTGGGGGTTGTGCTTACAGCCCAACACCGTGCAGGACGTTTGGCATTTGCCAGAGAACACCAGGATTGGCATATTTGCCACTGGCGCCCTTTGCTCTTCAGAGATGAAAGCAGGTTCACACTCAGCACATGTAACAGACGTGACAGAGTCTGGAGACGCCGTGGAGTACGTTCTGCTGCCTGCAACATCCTCCAGCATGACCTTGGTCTACATATTCTCGGACTTTATTAATTTATTTACATTGTACTAATAGAGACTAAGAACCTCTATTTGTTTTTGGATCCAAGGTAAGATAGGCATAGACAAATAAGGGAATGACTACCTGGGCACAGATGCCCATGTGTTAGACATTTCAGAGTATGATTCATGACATATTGAATAAAAGGTTTATGCAAACGCATTGTTTTCTGTTTCTCATACATTTATTTACATGATTTGTTTATTCGTTTTTATTTTCCAATTCAAACTCACATAGCTAGATATAATCGTAAAAAAACTGGATATGCCAATCACATTACAATGACGTTTAAATATAACTTTACTTTTAGCATAATGTTCTTTTTAAGGCACTGTACCTATGTTTAGGAATGATGCTAGTCATACGCAAGTCCTATTTGGAGCACATTGTAGCACAGTGATGATTCATGCTAGCCTGGTTAACCTGTAGAAAACTATCTACGCAATATTTTTAGATACCAGTTTCCGACAAACAGGATAACAATATATAATTATCTCATGTCCTGCAGTTGTAGAGCATTGAGTGTATTTGTATTTCTCTGAAATAAACTATGCTAATTTTGATATAAAAAGAAGTCTGTGTACTATCCAAAATATCCTTGCAACTTCCAAAAGCTTTCACCCTGTTTCAGAGTGATACAATCTTGCCAAATAAAAAGTTCTATTCATTCCTATAAATATCATGCTTGATGTCATCTCACGCAGCAATTACAGCATACAGTTTTAAGTCCAGATGCTAACTATACATTAAATTATTGCATAAAACGCCCAGGTATAAGTGCTCCATAATTGTTGGTGATATATATAGCCCTCTCCTGCCTTTCACCGTTGTACTCCTTCCTGAACACTACACCACTTGTCTTCTGCTGCATCATTGTGCCAGTCATTCCATTGGCCTCGGGAAATAAAATTCTCCGTGACCCGCAGAACCCATTACAATGCTGCACCCCCTATATCTTTGCTCCTGTCTCCAAGTACCCACTTACTACTGACTTTGTAGTTCCCACAACTTTCATATCTCTTCTGCGTTTATGACCACTTTTCACTTGCACATCCAGTGCTGTAACTATTTCCTGGAATCTGTTTATACATACGGTACCTTATCGGTCTGATTATGGGATGCACTTTTCCTAATTTTAATCTTTAAATTAGGGGTGCAGCCTGTAGTCAGGGTTTAGATATTTTCAATGTACCCAGCGCTGTATCTTCCGCGAGGCAGACAAGGCAACTGCCTTGAGCAGCACATTTCAGGGGGTGGCAAAAAACTCACTGCGTTTGCCGCCAGATTGTCTCCCACATGCGGACAACGAGGTGTCACGTCGCTGTCTGCTCAAGGCACAGATGATGGACACTGTTTTAGAGAGACTGTTGAGTGGAGGGGAAGTTCCACTCTTACTGTATTAGTGTTATAATTATTATATATTATAATATTAGTACAATTTGGTTTATTATATTAAAAGTCAACAGGTGGCTATACACTGCACTCTGTGGCATCTTAAGCATTTATCATTAATTCAGTTTATTTATAGTTTTCATTAGCATAAACATTCACATCTGTAGTGTTTCTGTAGGACTGAGCAGTCTGCTCACTGTGCAGCTGTGCAGGTGACACTTCTATCTACTTAAGATGTGCCATACATCCGAAGAACAACCAGTCCTGACATTTTTCTCAAGAGGCTTAATTAGAAATCCAAAAATGTTATTATACTGGTTGTGTTGTCAGTACTTATGGATGCTAATCTAGTTTTGAAAGTGTTATATTTCCAGTCAACCGGGTTTTAAAATCCTTTAGTAAAAGAAAAACCAACAATGGATTGCTTCTAGCCTCAGAAAGATCCATATAGCATATATATAAGGGCAATTCATTCTACTTCGTCAGTTTTTTAATTGTTCCATCAATCATACTTGTCTGCATCTGCACTTATAAATGAAATGGCATGCAAGTCAATATGAAAATATTGTTGTACGATAACTGTTTTTCTTTATTGACAACATTATTCATAATTTTAAGATAAAGGGCCTGACTCAATGAAGCTAACGCTTGAGTGGCATGGGGTGTGTGACTTTCCATCCAAGTGAGTGTGGAAGGGGGGCACAGGTACCTCAAGTGGACAGTTAGTCTATTTTAAAGGCGCATAGGAGATGTTGAGTGGGCACAAGATGAGATCTGTGCCTCCTATGAGGTATTTTGGTAAATTCAATTGGTGGTCTACTTTGGAATCACACCCCTTTCCACATAGAAGATATTAGAAATTCAATTCAAATTTAATTGTTAAAAAAGAGGTCCCAGAGACCCCCTGTTTCATTTATTTATTTATTATTATTATTGGGCAAATTAAGTGGGTGCACTCATAAGTCATCTCTCATCTCTATGGGGCTGCAACTTGAAATCTGCAAGTAGTTCCAACTCGCAACAATGTGTATGTAAACCATCCAACCCCTCCCCCACACACACACCAGAAATTTTGGTGGGCATGATACCTTTAATATGTAAATGCATTCTATATTGATATACTATAACTTATACTTCCCTACTCAATGCTCACTCCTCACTCTTCAGTCATCAAACAGTTTTATATTGTGTTTAATGTTCTCTACACATTGTTTTTATGATCTAGATAAAAGGACATATCATCAATAAAATATCTATAGTATTTTATACATGGGCTATGTTCATCAACTAAATGGTAAATATTTACACATTATATGAGTCTTCTCCACATAGTCATCAGCATTTTTAACACGTGATTAATTTAGTACTTACATTTCAAGTTCCTCAATTATTCATAAAACTCTCAGAATGTTTTACTATAACAGTTATCTACAAAAGCTGTCAGACTTACTGAGAATTGAAATCTTTTAATTCAGTCGTGCAGACCTTCCTCTTTTGGTCCTCAAACGGTTGAAAATTGTACTTTTACCTGATGAGACTGAATGCAGCTGAAGTGATTTGAAATGAGTGATTTGTTTCTAAGCTTTACCTTGTCAATGATCAAACTAGTACTACATCAATTCTGAACTACATCAATTCTGTCAGTTGTAAAAGAACAAAAAGTATATATCAAAATATACTAAAAATATATGTGTAAGATATGCACCCTATGCTAAATACGGTATGTTGCAAAAAAACCCCCTCTTTATTGAAATCTTTTTTTCTGCTATTTCAATGTAGCATCTATAGGAAACAGAGAAATACAGTGTGTTCAAAACAGCCCCACAGCTCTGTAAAAAATGTACTCACTTGGGTTAGAGCATAATATATACTGTTCAATATACATCTCACGATCTACTCTCTCCCTCCCTACCCATCCTTCTCACGATCTACCCACTCCCTCCCTACCCCCCTTTGTAGGTCACTTACCGTCAACTCCTGTGTTGGAAGCGTGAGGCGTTGGCGGAGGCGTTGGCGGTGGCAGCAGCGGCGGGGAGCAGAGGAGTCCTGGATTTCTGTCAGTCAGGGGGGCCCAAGAGTTGCCGAGCGGCCCTTTTCAGCAACCGCTCAGAACCCCTTGGGCCCCCCTGACTGGCAGAACTCCACGGCCCGTGCGCAGTCGCGACCCCTGCGACCCCGGTAGTTCCTGCCACTGGCGAGCCTCTACCTCCGTCCCGGTGCCGCGCCGCACCGGACGGAAGGTAGAGGCCTTGAGAAGGAGAATGAGGGGCGCCGAGCAGTTGCTAGGCACCCCTCTCTCTCCTCCCCATCAAAAAAAAAAAGACGGCGTTTGAAAGCCGTTCACTGGCGCCCCCTTCAAATGGCGCCTATGGCAGGAGCCATAGGTGCCATACCCTAGATACGCCTCTGTGTACATGTATGTAGTATGATAATAACTGAGGATCGCTGGATCCTCTCCCACTTTCCCTTTGGATGCTCAGCGATTACATATACTATATTACCATAATGTCAACAGGACCTTCTACCCGCATCCTGCAAGGGGAACACCAGATAGCCGATAGCCTGCCTGTGCCACTTCCTCTGAAGCTGCCTGCCTGTGCCACCTCTGTGCCTAAAAATAGCCTGCCTGTGCCACCTCTGCCCATGAAGCAGCCTGCCTGTGCCACCTCTGCCCATGAAGCAGCCTGCCTGTGCCACCTCTGCCCCTGAAGGAGCCTGCCTGTGCCACCTCTGTCCCCATAACAGCCTAACTGTAACACTTTTGCCCCTAAACACTCACTCAGTCACATATCCATACTCATTTCCTCTCCCAGACATGTTGGCACCATTATATTAACCTGTTCCCTGCTAGTAACTATACCTAACTTTCCCAATAAATAAATTCAAGCAAAATGGTCACAGAAATCAGACAAGGACACTTTCAGTGTGACCCACCTACCACTGCATACAAGTATGAAATGTATTAATGTGTAATATATATCTGTAATTTCGATGATTTTTGAATTCTCTGTAATTTATCATTTGTAAATACTAATATTAGCAAACAATCATAATATTTAAATACAAATTAAACAAGAAGAAATTAAGTGATAAAATAAAATGAAATTATTTCATTGTGTCACAATAGCAAGGCCCATGTTTGCTGTAGATTGAATAAAATATAGTTGGACAGGAAACCCTGGATCATTGAGGCAGTTTAAATTAATTTACCCTTCTCTTATACTCATTCAAAAGCTGCAGACATCACAGAACTTGGCAGGTGTTTTCAATCACTCGGAATTTCAATAAAAACATGATATATAAATCACATAGCTAGCTGGCCAATATATTTAGGCTCAACATTTATCATTTTTGTCATTGCATTTCTAAACAAGGCTACAGAATCTTTTAGTGTTTTACAAACCAATTATTTTGAATCTCATTTATTCACTATACTGCAGGAGTGTGTTGCATGTGTAGGAGAAATACATTCTGCCATATAAGCAGGGGTTTGCCTGGGTAGGCAAGGGACAATTGCCCACAGGCTGGACCAAATTCTTAAAACAAGGTTAATGAGGGAGTGCCGCTAGTTCATACCTTGCTATGTGACCCCATATTAGCAGCATGTAAGCAGGGCATCAGAAAGGCTCCAAAGTAAATGTGAGTGTGTGAATGAATAAGTGAGTAAACAACAGAGAGTGTGAGTGAGAAAGTGTATAAGTGCATTAAGATGCTTGTCCTCCCCTGCACCTGAGTAATAGCATGTCCACAGGGGGGTGGCAACTTTCAAAACAGGATAAGCCAAATAAGCCAGTAATGTGAGTACCAGGGCCATCATCAGAGGGGGTACGCTCGGTACTAGTGTAGAGAGGCCGCATCACAATGTCTGGAGTAACAAAGGCCCCTGCGGGCCCCGCACACCATCTCCACCAAACCCACAGCAAACCGCTAGGCCAGGGCTGTGAGCCACGCTTCCTCAGACCCAACATGCTGAGTTTGAGCTCCAGGATATGCTGTAATTTCCTGAGGCTAAGGCATAGTGTGTCTTTGCGGAGCAGAAGTGCCTACCCTCGTCTGAGCCAACAAAGGTAAGTTGTATGTGCACATGTTATTTGTGTGTGAGCATGCTACTGTATATTGGTATGTTAGTATATATGTGGGTAAATATGCTACTGTATATGGTATGTTAGTATATATGTGTGTAAGTATGTTATTGGATGTATATGTATGTTAGTATACGTGAATAATTATGTTACTGTGCGTGTACAATTATGATAAGGTGTGTGTAGGTATGTTAATGCAGGTGTGTATGTATGTGAGAGTATGTGTGAAAAATATATATGTTACTATATGTGTGTAGGTATGTTGCTGTATATATGTGCAAGTATGTTAGAGTGTGTAGGTTAGTATATGTGTAAGTTAGTAATGTTAGTGTATGTGTGTGTTAGCATGTTATAGTGTGTGAAAATATGTTACTGAATATGTGTGTACGTTACTGTGCAACACAGCAACTCATATGTATGGGGCAATCTGCATGGGAAATGGGACTCAATGAGATAAAGGAGTAGAATGTGAGTGAATGTATGTGTATTGTACTGTTGTGTTGAGCGCAGCGTGTATGCACAGTGTTAGAAGTCAGTGCGTGTATTTTATTTCATATACACACTGTAACACACTGTACATAAATAAATATATACATACATACTGACTAACACTATGTGTGTACAATTGTGTGAAAAATGAATTCTATGGTTTTACATATCAGGACATAATAACAATCATCTGTTCCTTAGCAGGTCTAAAAATTAGGTAACTACAACCACAGATGAACAGCATACCTATACACACATGACATATTACACTGTGTCATGGTTTAACAAAAATAAAGCCAAAATGGAGAAGCCAGGCATGAAAATCTAATTACACCTTAAATTCAATAGCTTGTAGAACCACCTTTAGCAGCAATTATTGGAAGTAACCGTTTTCTGTATGATCAGTCTCTCACATAGTTGTGGAGGAATTTGGCCCAGTTTTCTTTACAACATTGCTTCAGTTCATTGAGGTTTGCTGGTATTTGTTTATGCACAAGCTTTAGCTGTCGGACAGATGGCCTCACATTTGACTCTATGATATTTTGGTATGCAGAGAAGTTCATGGTTGACTCAATGACTGCAAAGTTCTCAGGTCTTGTGGCTGCAAAACAAGCCCAAATCATCACCCCTCCACCACCATGCTTGACAGTTGTTTGTGCTGATATGCTGTGTTTGGTTTCGGCGCTGTGCATTATGGCCAAAGATCGCTACTTTGGTCTTGTCTGTCCAAAGGACATTGTTCCAGAAGTCTTGTGGTTTGTTCAGAAGAGGTTTCCTCCTGGCAACTCTTCCAAACAAACCATACTTGTTAATTCTTTTTCTAATGGTACTGTCATGAACTTTAACACTTAACATGCTAACTGAGGACTGAGGTGAATTTGCTGGGATATCCACTCCTGGGGAGATTATCAACTGTCTTGAATGTTTGCCACTTAGGAATAACCTTTCTCACTGTAAAATAATAGACTTTAAATTGTTTTTTTTTTTTTTTTCGTTGCCAAATAGTTTTTATTCGCCTGGACCCAGTCAGTTTGTTACAGTACAGATAAAGTGCAACGGCGTTCTTATCTCCTGCAACGTGGAGTGACTTCAAGTATTAATGCCCCAAAAAAACTTACAGCAGCTCGTGTGGGAAATAAACTTTGAACAACCATTCGATACAAATTGTGCCCCAGAACGAAAAAAAAAAATAACCCCTGGAGGAATGAATGCCTTTCCGGTTCCAGATTAATCGACCTCTTCAATGGTGGGGCCGGATGATCCTCCTCCGGAGGGGGCTCCGCCAGCACCGGGGAAGCCGCTGGGCATACCCCCCGGCATGCCACCCGCACTCTGGTACAGCTTGGTAATGATGGGGTTGCAGACCTTCTCCAGCTCCTTCTGCTGGTGTTCGAACTCTTCCTTCTCTGCAGTCTGGTTTTTGTCCAGCCAGGAGATAACCTCGTTGCATTTGTCCAGGATCTTCTGTTTGTCCTCATCGCTGATCTTGCCTTGGAGTTTCTCATCTTCCACGGTGGCCTTCATGTTGAATGCGTAGGACTCCAAGGAGTTCTTGGATGAAACTTTGTCCCTCTGCTTCTCGTCCTCAGCCTTGTACTTCTCGGCTTCCTGGACCATGCGCTCAATGTCTTCCTTGCTCAGACGACCTTTGTCGTTGGTGATGGTGATCTTGTTTTCTTTGCCGGTGCTCTTGTCCACAGCAGACACGTTCAAGATGCCGTTGGCGTCGATGTCAAATGTCACCTCGATCTGAGGAACACCGCGGGGGGCTGGTGGGATGCCAGTCAGCTCGAATTTATCCAACAGGTTGTTATCCTTTGTCATGGCTCTTTCACCCTCGTACACCTGGATCAGCACACCGGCTGGTTATCGGAGTAGGTGGTGAAGGTCTGGGTCTGCTTTGTGGGGATGGTTGTGTTACGCTTGATCAGGACAGTCATGACACCACCAGCGGTCTCAATACCCAGAGACAGAGGAGTGACATCGAGCAGCAGGAGGTCCTGGACATTCTCAGACTTGTCACCAGAGAGGATGGCTGCCTGCACAGCTGCACCGTAAGCGACAGCCTCATCAGGGTTGATGCTCTTGTTCAGCTCCTTTCCATTGAAGAAGTCCTGAAGAAGCTTCTGGATTTTGGGGATACGGGTGGAGCCACCAACCAGCACTATGTCATGGATCTGGGACTTGTCCAGCTTGGCATCACGGAGGGACTTTTCTACGGGGTCCAGGGTGCCTCTGAAGAGATCGGCGTTGAGTTCCTCAAAACGGGCTCTTGTGATAGACGTGTAGAAGTCGATACCTTCATACAGAGAATCGATTTCGATGCTGGCCTGGGTGCTTGATGACAGGGTACGCTTTGCACGTTCACAGGCCGTGCGGAGACGGCGAACAGCTCTCTTGTTGTCAATTATGTCCTTCTTGTGCTTCCTCTTGAATTCAGCGACAAAGTGGTTCACCATGCGGTTATCAAAGTCTTCACCACCCAAGTGAGTGTCACCAGCTGTTGACTTTACTTCAAAGATGCCATCTTCAATGGTCAGGATGGAAACATCAAAAGTACCACCACCAAGATCAAAAATGAGCACATTTCTCTCTGCGCCAACCTTCTTATCCAAACCATAAGCAATGGCTGCAGCAGTTGGCTCATTGATGATACGCAAGACGTTCAGACCAGAGATGGTGCCGGCATCCTTTGTTGCCTGGCGCTGGGAGTCGTTGAAGTAAGCTGGGACAGTGATAACTGCGTTTGACACGGTCTTGCCAAGGTAAGCCTCAGCAATTTCCTTCATTTTTGTCAGAACCATAGAAGACACCTCCTCAGGGTAGAAGGACTTTGTTTCTCCTTTGTATTCGACCTCGACCTTTGGCCTGCCTCCATCACTCACGACATTGAAAGGCCAGTGCTTCATGTCAGACTGCACAACGGCATCCTCGAACCTGCGACCAATCAGACGCTTGGCATCAAAAACGGTGTTTGTGGGGTTCATTGCAACCTGGTTCTTGGCTGCATCACCGATGAGCCTTTCGGTGTCTGTGAAGGCCACATAACTGGGTGTTGTTCTGTTGCCCTGGTCGTTGGCAATGATTTCCACTTTCCCATGCTGGAAGACTCCCACACAGGAGTAAGTGGTGCCAAGATCAATACCGACTGCTGGTCCTTTAGACATGGTTATCTGTTGTTCTGGGTCTTGTCGTTGCTGAGCTGCTCGCCGTCTCCGAGCTGAAGTAGAGGAGAATGAGCGACTTTAAATTGTTTGACAATGGCCTTATAACCCTTCCAAGATTGATGGGCAGCAACAATTGTTTCTATAGGATCATTGCTGATGTCTTTCCTTCCTGGCATTGTGTTAACACACACCTGAATGCTACAGACCAGCAAACTGCTAAAATGTTGGCTTTAATAGAGGTGGTCACGCTTGCTGATGATCAGTAAATCAAGGGCATTTGATTTGAAGCACCTGCCTGCTACTTAGCGTCAGTGGCGTCGGCAGGGGGGGGCCAGCGGGGGCCATGGCCCCCCCCTACATTATGCTGTGCCCCCAGTGTGCCCCCCCAGTTGAAACGCTATATATTTCCCTGTGTGCCGGCACATTGAGCTGAAGTTGCAGCCGATGCGGCTGACAGTTTCAAAGCGGTTGTACAGCTGCTTTGAAACTGTCAGCAGCCGGCCGCTGAATGGCTTGCCGGCATGCCAATCACTGAGGCTCTTCGTCCCGCCCCTTTGAAGATGCACTGTGATGCTCAAGGGGGCGGGCACTTCAGATGCTCAGATGTGACAGGGAGCACGTGGTAGAAGAGCAAGAGCAGCAGTGTTAAGGCAGAAAAACGAAGACCTTCAAAAAAGTAATTATTTCATTTAAAAAATAGTTGAGTTGATAAGCAGAAGGGTCTTCAAATGTCATTTGAATTTAAAAGGAGAACCCCCATTAAATACGTTTGGGTATTTTGTTAAAAATGCTGTTATTTAAGATTTGTGTTATTTGTACTAACTTATACCTACAGTTCTGCATGTGAAATTTAAAGAGCAATGCACTAGAGTATGTACACCAGTTCTCAATGGAGGAGGCACATTAACAAAAGCTTCACTAAAGGAGGGACATTAACAAGGGGGGGCTGCCTTGGGAAAATTAAATACAAAAAGATGGTGGCTGGCAGGCTAGGGACATAATTACACTTCAGGGGGGGTTAATACACATTTGTATGGGGGCCATTATAATAACCATTACAAGGGGTTGGTGCATCAATACACAAGGGAGGGGGGCATCAAATAAATCAATACACAAGGGTGTATAGCAAAAACGCACAAAGGAGGGTGGCTGGGGGGGCACAAATACACAAGGGGCAATACACACAAACAACAGAGCAATGTGGAAGGCATTTTTATGCTAGTAGTAGTATATAATTAATAATATT
>VKOC01015423.1:0-33293 GCA_009364415.1 Spea multiplicata | reverse complement strand
AAAGTTTATGAAAACATAACTTTTACCACCAAAAATATGCCCTGGCACAAACCTGGCACCCTGGTTTAAAGTCTATCCCCTTCACTACATCCTCGGAGCACAAATAAATCTATTTGTTAAACGTAGATTTAGGAAGTCATCTGCCAGGTTTATGATTTTACATAAAGGAACCCCTAGGGCACCAAAGCAGCAAAGCCTTCCGTTATATTTGTTTGCTTTGGTTTTCAGCAAGTACTGTATTTGGGTTTAATGTGGACCCACCACATCAAACAATGTTACGCTACCACGCAGACATTGTGTTGAATCAGATCTTTTCCAATGTTGAAACAGCTACTTTTGGTTTGGCCTCACCATATAGCTGAACGGTGGCGCTAAATTGGTGGAGGTTCTTTCATGTGTTGTATAGGGTGGGGTACATGACCCCTGATGGGTGGAAAATCATATGCACAGGAAAGCCTCTGCTCACAAGTACTGTCTTTTGGGGCTTAACAGTAGCTCTGATGCGTGTGGATGTAAGAAGTGGAGAGGGGGGTGAGATAAACACTGAAACCTGGGAGGTGCTGTTTGCGGTGGTGCCAAGAGTGTCGGAAACAGCTTCTGTTATTTTTGATAAATTAGGGTTGGATGCAATTAGCTGTCTTCTTTCATCTGCCTGGCTTCGTGGAGTAAATTCTGTAAACATAACAATATGAAATATTACTTTTAAAGCAACACTATCTTAATCAAGTAATACTACTAATCAAGTAACCAAGTAATACTACTTAATTAATACTTAATCAAGTAATACTGCTGGCAGTGGCATTTTATAGGACAGCAAGCCCTAGGCTAGTTTACTTAGGGTCGATTGCCCATTTGGTGTTTTGGTATGCCTCATCCGCTGTATTTTTCAATAGGCTGGTTTGGGATACTAAAGAGCCCCATTGGAGCCAGCCTATGTATAACAAACATATAGTGAATATATATGCTCAATCAAATGTGCGTCACAGAAGAAGGGCTTGCACACTAAATCTCCTTACTAGGGTGTCACATGCATGCAAACTTCAGAATCCAATCACATATAAACAGTTGTGTTTCTCTTATGATACCAAAGAGTCTCAGCAATGGTTAATTAGAACTTTGCCGTCACATACACCACTATAATCTGAGGCTCTACTGCTTTTACTGTGTTCAGTTTTATTTAATTCTGTAATATTAGGGTTCTTATATTTTTATCCTGTGATCCTGGGTATTAGAAATCATACAATACAACTGAGCTGTAACGATGGGCACGAGCACCAATTAGCAGTATAATCATTTTAAGCTGCAGGCTCATTGGATGTGAGCTTGACCTTAAAATGTTTGCCTTTTTTCTGTATTTATTTTCTCTAGTGATTTCCCAATTTACAGCTAAATTGGAAAGTTAAATTTAGCACTAAAATACTTGCTTTGGCTTAATCTTTTTGTACTTTGGGGACTTGTGGGATGTAAAATCATGAAAAGCTCTATAAGTTTCCTCCGCTTAATTCTTTTTCAATGAAAGAATGGAACATTGTTTAATGGCAATTAGGCTGTATTGCATCTCGACTCCAAGTGACTGTACAGGAAACAGGGTTAACCCCTTTGAGGGAATGAGGTGTTCAGCACATTCCAACACACCAGACCAGTTTCTCTTCCATTTTTAGGGTTAAATCACATTGCTTTGCACTATTAACATGACCCCTTCACTACAAAAGTAACATTTTCCCTGGAATTGACTAGAATTCACAGAAAGGCTGTACTGGCAAATTTGGGAACTCCATCTGTAGTTGATGAAACTCTTGTAGTCCTTAGCCAACCCAAGGCATGGCCATGGACTATACCAACATGAATGTCCTACCTTCTCGGGAGATTAGCCCACTGCTGCTGGAGTCCAAAAGTTAAATAAGCAATGGCAGAGTTTGTGCATTAGCCACCTAATAATGTTCAAGGTAAAGTTTTAAGGCTTGGGATTGCATAAAAACATTAATTTTAATACAATACCTTAAATATTTTTATGAGATTTAGAATGTAGTGTAAAACTAGGCACAATAAATATGTTATGCAAATGTCAATAAATGCTTTACATCTAAAATAATGTAAGTAGCGTTATTTTATCCTTATAGCAATTCTTTTCTTTGGAACGAAAGAGGTCTCCAGAGGTCGCCTCCGAAGAGACCTGTCACAAGTAATCATGTGGCCCGGGGCATTATAGCAAACCAATTTGAAAGCACTGTTAGAGGTTGAGGGTCAGAGTGGAGCCGTCACTTAACCCTTTCCTGCCAGCTGGGAGCCCCAGTACTGAAGTGCCATAAATTGCTGGTCTAGCTGCCTGCTAAGGGTGTAAACAGCCAGAGGCTGCATCTGAAAGAACCCAACTGAAATTTTTGTATTCACTTGGATATAATGTTTCCTGTCTGAAGATGCAATAAATGGGTTCATTCATCCAAATCGTAATCCATCCATTTTTAACACTGGTTAATAATTTAAAATGTTTAAAATAGTTTCTTCTGTGTACGACCCAATTTGAAATCTGGGTGCTACTGTAAGAGTTTACATTTCAATGAAACCAAAAAATAGGAAAACGTTTGCATTTCTACATGATTAGTATTTTTATATTTACTTAAATACATTGAACAACAACAAGTATTTATATATAACGCTTTTCTCCCAATTGAATATAAGCTGTTTATTTTAACCTATGGTGCCTATTCACTAATTATATTTATATATATATATTTAATTATTTATTTATAAGTGATTGAGTATACATGGGTTCAGCACCCTACTTACATGTCGGGGGAAAAAAAATGTGGGGCTCTGTAATTTGACCAGAGGCCATGGTTCACCAGTTTTTCTCAAGATACTTTCCCGATAAGGATTGCAGTATGAAGAAATCGTTATGTACTGGTGGACAAAAGACAATACTCAATCCCTAGCAGTTCTTGCTAAGCGTCAAAGGATTTCTATTCTACAGAATTTGCGGGAAATGTAGGCAAATCTAATTTTGCACCCATCGTGATATTCTCACTGATGAGCAATGCTCTAGGACGATATAGCCCCATGTGTCATGGCCCTAGTGCACCTTCATTAAATGCTCCCAGACCAAACCATTGGCCAGGTCTAGTTCGGATTGCGCTGGAGCTCTATATTACAGGCAATGGTGATGATATCGGTGTATTTTCTGTAGATGATGATATCTTAATTTTAAAAAGTTGTTGCAGTCTCGGATTGGCAAATTTGGTACTTTATGTTTTAGGCTCAGATGTGCACCAGCAATTGGACACACATAATACATGTCCAAAGCCACACTCACATCATGAGCATGAGTACATTGCAAGAGCACATTCAACGAAACCTGCCCTTCACTGTATATTGTTCCTTAAGGATGGATAAAAGATGTCATTAACATGAATTAACCTTAATTCAAGTGAACCCAAATTTGAACCCTACATTTCCCTGCAACTGACACCTTCAGAGAAATCATCCACTATGCAGAGATAATTACTTTTCTTACATTACAAATGTTACGTCATCTCTTGCGGCAATGTAAAGAATTCAGGGGAAATGCCTGAATTCAAATAAACAAATGGAACCAGAAGCCTACAGCTTAGGAACAATCACAACCATTTGTGCAGAGTTGTCTTTTTTCCTTAATAATCATCATCATAATCCGTTTCTGTTTAACCAAATGTCCACCAATACAATTCATGAAAAGAGATACTGATAGGCCGTTGCCATAGACAGGAGTCAATGCCCTTTATCGTTATAGTAAAATGATGCACACGGAAGGTCTCTATGTGCTTATATCAAACACTATCCTCCCATTTTGCCATTAAAATGTATCATGTTTTCGGCAATTTCCATACCTTGACTCCTGTTTACTCTACTCGCTAACACAGTACTATCCATTCTTGCTGTTGTCATAGAAACTAAAGAGGCTTCTTAAAAGTTTCTGCGTTGTTTTATATGCGATTAAACCTTCAGCGGAAAGAATAAAATGACAATTCTGCTAAGGATCATTGACTTAACATACTAGAGAGTGAATTATTGTTTTGCACAATATAAAAACAAACATAGAAACGTACATTGCTGGTATATAGAGAGGCTCCTATTTTGCTAACAAATGAAAAATGTTTTAAACATTTGACTTTAGTCGGCTAGTATTTTCAACAAAAAATAATTATCTACGTTAAACAAACATGGTATCCATACCTGGAAAGGCAACGCCTTCCCGAATTTATTAGTTGCAGTGCACGCCCAATTCCCGCCCCTTTCTCCTCCCACTCCCATACAGTTCTAATGTAATCTGGCAGTAGCCCCACCCCTCTTTACACCACTCCTCCAAGAGGGAGGGCTCCAGGTAGAATTCTGCCGAATTTGTAGCCCACCCCCTGCTACTTTCAGATCTACTTCACAGGGGGTCTAACAAGACTTTTAAGAAACCAGTCAGTGGCAAGAAGCTATGGAGCTGCAGCTTCTCCCTAAGTTATTTAGAATTTTTCCCAGATTGCCTTATAATACCTATTTCTTGGTAAGACTGTCAGTGACATTATATTGTCCCTTTAATAAGAGATCTTACGGGATCCATCTAAAGTTTACTATATGGTGCAGGGCATCAAAGAGAACAAAGCTGCATTTCTGATCTCATTCTCTTTGCTGTTGGTGGCATAATAAACAGTGAGCGGTTTTAATACTCTCTGAGGATGCTTAGAACTACAGGGCTTAATGTTTTCAGACTTAATTAACTCCTTTTCTACTAAATTGTTGAGAATTTGAAATTACTGAGGGGAATCACCAAAACAGATCTGATCAGCAAAATTCTCCACGCAGAATACATGATTTGTCCCAATAGCAGCTGAAATATCTGGCTGACATTAGTAGAGAGTTTTTGGTTTAAAATGACATAAACACATAACCGTTTTTTATTTCCAAAATGAGTACCATTCAAATTATTAGAGCAGGTGTGACTGGGAGGCAGGGCTTTAAGACTTTTCATAGAATTCCATTACCAGCGGTAGCAGTTGGTGTAACTAAGCAGGTAGTACGTCATTTCGAATGGCTGTGGAAGCGGTAAAAACACTAACCCCTCCCCTCCCCCGACATTTCAGGTATCCATCCATCCTGAGCGCATAGCCCAAGGTGGAGATGAGTGGGGGCATATCTCAGAAGGAGCAGGACCACCTGAAAGGTCACCTTGCTGTGCTCAGCTTCAAAGCTTTGTGAGGTGGCCATATGGGAGCTGTAATGGAGATGCCTTGGCCACTCAAAGGAGATCAGAGGATCTTCCCATACGGCCAACAGTCACCATGGGCCACAAAAACAGGACATTGGAACTGTCCCCAGAAAGTCAGACCGTCCCACAGAAAAAGGGATACATACCTGAGCTCCTAAAAAATGAGAGGAAAAGTGGGATTTCAAACCCAAAAAACAGAATGTCACATTTTTTCAGTCATTTTGCTTTCAGATTGCCTGTCTGCCAATATATTTAATATATTTCAAACACTCAACCTGGCTTTTCATTTATTTAACCAGAAGTGTACTTATTTGCTGAATTTAACCACAAAAATGTGAAATTCATTGTTTACTAATACAGAATATGACAGTAAGTACTTTTTTGCTGTTTGAGAGGAGGGACAACTTGTGTTCTTTAGTTGAATTCAACTGTTTGAATACATTTGTATGTACATTGTACATTGCTCATTTATTAAATCGTTATCTTTTACAGCCGTAAAAAAAAGAGCACTTTTTTTTTTTGTATGTTTTGCCCAAGCCTCTAAAAAAACGTCTTTTATCATATAAAACTGTTCGATTTGTTTTTGCCACTGTGTGATTGAAAGTGTTTAGAATGACTAAAGGGTGAGACCAATAATTATCAGTCTGGAGTGATTCAAACACTTAGAAGATAGAAGGGTAATTATGTATTCTAAAAGTCAGGTGCTCTGAATCACATTCAGCTAGGCTTACTATCTAGTGAGGGTTAAGGTGAAAACACAGGGAAAAAAACACTTTCTTTCCATTGTTCTAGTGCCGCTATGTCTAGACTGGAACTCCCAGTATAAAAGCACACAACTTTATGCACTCCGTTATATAAAAACAGACGTGTCTAGTGTTTCTCTAATCTCAATGGTTACATAAGACAGCACAGAATAGTGCAATCAGACTGGTTTCAGACACTGGGAACTGTTTTAATTTGCAAGGACAGGAGCACGGAATGCGGAGCATAATTTATGAATAATACAAAACCTGAAAGACGCTAAACCAAGAATGATAAATGCACAGCGTGTCTGTTCCGCCTAGATAAAACATTAAATAACTATACCTTGCTAGGAAATAAATCTTATCAGATCTGTCATCATACAATTTTCTTTAAAGATTTAATTCCATAAGTTTCAGTTTCTATGGCAACAACCTATCAGTGTCTGCTTTTTTGGCACATGACAATTAAGGGTTCCTGGAAGAAAAAAAAAACAATATGAATGAGCAAAAAAAAGCTATATGATTAAAGAACTATATCAGAGGAGAGATTTGGGCATTCGACCATATAATATTTTTAATGACACGCCTAGTTACAACATTTTTAAATCCATCCTACTTGCCATGGTGTTGTATTCATTCTTGTCTACAATAAACATGTTTTCTGGAAAAAGTAAATAAAAATCCAACAGACTTGGGAAAATATCTTACCATACACTCAGTATCCTCTCAAGTGTCTACATTGTGGAATAATCCAACCTATATGTGCAGTCAAAACTCATGGCAATTTTCTTACAAACGTTCTTTCCGCAATGGTCCTCATTAGTAATAAGTAATATTTCTGGACCACCCTTTCCCTCTAAGGGTAAAAATAATGTAAATTAATATTGGACTAGCTCCTCTTTAATAGTTCAAATGAGCAAGGATTTGAGTGCATCATGCCTTTAGCCAACTGGTAGTCCTTGCTCAACTATACCTACAGAATAAGTAGACCTCCCAGTACAGGTTGTATACCCAATTTGAAGGGCAAATTTTTAATTACCCTTGCTGCCATCAATTTAATTTGCACTCTGGCATTTTAACTCTGTATCGATATAAGTGAGTAAAATGTACTTGTAAGTGATGTTTTACCATAGGGCAACCTTTTCAACTGAATTGATGTTAGATTTTTTTAGCACCTATTGCAACTCACATCCCGCACAATTTAACACTGGACTGCAATGAAAGTGTCTGAGAAACAGTTCCATCAAAAAATAATAATTACTTTTCCTTTAACAGTGAAAACGCATACTACAGATCCGACCCATTCAGTCTGAGCAATTTGTGGCTGCTGTATCAGTAAGTGTAGTCAACTTTACCTTACACTCAAGTTGGAGCAGCAGATTACAGAGGCCTGGGCGGAGGACCCTAGGCAACTGGGCATGAAAGCCACTATGAATACGCTTAGGACAATTTCCAAAGACCGTGATTGAATATGCATTGGTTTTTTAAACGTAATTCCAAGTGTGTAGGAATTTAATGTGTATCTGAAACTAATTGAGTGTGAGTTAGCATGGTCCCACCTCTCATGTCTCCACTTTAGATAAGCCCGGCCAAGTTCACTCCAGCTTTCCCAGATGTATTTGTGACACAGCAATCGCTGCAATATGAGAACCTGGAAATGAAAGCAAGTCTAGAGGCACATTTTACAGAGGAATTCTAGGTATATCAATAAATCAGTGTGGGAGATATAATATACGGCTGTAAGGTAGATCGTGTGTACCACCAAGCACCCAGCTTTCATGCAAAGTATGTGGTGTGGCCTCCATTTTCTATTAGTCTTATATGTACAATTTCAATTTATAGTTATGTGGTGTGTATAATGGAGACCAAACCAACTGGCATCTTCTAGAACATTCCTTTGGCCAGAATTGACAAATAATCTAACTTTCTTGTAGTGAGCACCTATCTTATTGCACTCCAGATTTTTGGACATTGATTACAATTCTCATGCATTCCTGAAAAGACTACCATAAAAAATAAGGGAGTTATAATTTTATCGCAGTCTTATGAACGTCCAGTGGTACAGTAATCTTACAACATGTCATGCGAGGTAACAGCCCTTCAGGTTTATAACTTCCGTGCACAGTTTCTCTAGCATGGATTACTCTATGATGCATTCATTAAACAGTAGATAGCACACAGGAGATGGCAGGAAGCTTCAAGTCAATTCAGGACAATGCTTCCATATGTTCTGATCATGAACAAATAATCAAACAAGGTCAGCTGGAAAACAAAGACAGACCGACGGATAAATGGACCCAGAGATGACTGGCAGGAGAATGTGGATATAGTGAAATGTGGATCATTACTAATGACATATTTAAAGAGTTATGTATAAAGGAAAGGTATACTAAACATGCACATGTTAAGCAATACACAATAACATGGGTTTACGGCAGAAGAGGAAGAAAAGACAGTATGATGCGTTTGTCCTCTACAAGATTATCTTAGGTTTGAAGTCATAAGTAGACCTTTCATTTTTTATAGGCCATGGTTTGATAAATAGTTTTATACCGTCGCCATGTTCACTAAGCACACCATTAGTGATAAGTGACTGACTTTAAACAATTTTAAACAGCAGAAGTGGATAGAGGCTTCCTCACTGAGGGCATTTACAATGCATAGGCATAAAGCTATCTTGAATCTAAGACAAGACCAAGGGTTGATTAAGGTTTGATCCTACTAGACAAGATGGGCTCAATAGTTCTTATCTGCCATCAGATTATATGTTTCTATTATGCTTAGGGATTTTGTTGACTTCAGTATATGGTTTAGTTGCACAAGTTCATCACAAAGGTCATTTAGATATATTTGTACTATACATCAGGGGTAGGCAGCAACGTTGCTCATGGTGGACATTCACCGGGATCTATGATGCTCTAAAGCCTTTGCAAACCTTGCCATGGACACTTTGCCTATCCTTGATATATATATATATATGAATTATGTATAGACAACTGCAAATAACCCCTTATCATAGGTAAGCACTGATATTACTATTATTTAAAAATAATACATACATTTAGGTGTCAGATTGATGGTTTAAATGTATATTGGACAGAAACTTTAATTAAGCCTATTCTATTATAAAACATGCCATGTTTTAGACAGCTAATTGACTTGACCTGCTTCAAAGGGGACAGTGCCAGCTAAAGCAGATTATTCTGTCTAGTACTGCAGAGACTGTGTGTTAATAAAATTTATTTCTGCAGTCTTGCCCAACTCCCTAATGTGTACTCATGAAATGTACAGGCTCCTAGCCAGTCATCACATAGTAACAGCTACAGAATGCTCAAAAGACTACTTTTCTACCTAGCATTCTGCAAAAACACAGAGCCGCGCTGGCAACACTTATTTCCCAACAACTCATTTTTGTAGTAAGCGTGAGAAATGAATCTCTTGTTTGAAGCAACACACATTTTCTTATATTTCTATACCAATTTATATTAGATTTTTTTTTTCTTTTCCCACTCATCCACGTTAGACATCAGGCCTTCCGGGTTTACATTATGATTTCAGTAAACATTTCAAAATTCAAAAGAGAAAAAAAATATATGTTTCATTTTTCTTTATAATTAGTTAATACATATTTCTAAGCATTTTTAGCCAAATATATATATTTTTCTAGATTGCGCTTGGGAATTTAGTTGACATTAGTATGTTTACTATGTATCATGCTGTCTAGCCAGACGAACTGATGTTATTATTATTTTATTTCTATATTTAAAACACACTAGCCATGCTTGGGAACATTGATGGGTCAGTCATTGAGACACAACATAAGCATTATGAAGCATGATTTTAATGTTAAAAATGTCCTTGCCTCGGAGACCCAACTTAAACCCAACACAAAAGTAACTGGATTACAAGAATACCTGTAATTATGCTAGTCATTTTAAGAAGAAAAAAATAATCATTTCCCCAAGTACATAATGCTAAAATATGCAATTTGTTCCAAATGAAAAGAAAAACAGATGATAGCATTAAATATAAACCTGTTAAGAACAAAAATTAGCTATGTTTCGAATCCTCATAAAGCTTCATCCCTTTTTTAATACCATGAAATAGGAAGAATTGGTTGAGACCTTCTTTTTTTCGATCAACAAATGAAGATATCATAGAAGGTCGACTGCCTGAATTTCACTATACCCCAGACATATTCCTGGAATTTTTTATGTGAAATTCTGCCTTAAGCACATAAATGTCACAAAACTATAAGGGGCTTTTTTATCTAAACAGGGGTACTGCTACAATATCAGCAGATTACTTACTACCCCTATTAGTCAAAGAAAGGAAGTTTAAGATTCCTCTTAAACGTAGGTTACTATTATCATACCTTATTGCTAAACAGAATGCTGATTCTCGGTCACTGGTCTTTGAAAGGCGACCCCTCTTAGTCTTTCTGCTTAAAAGTCTAGAACTCTCCTCATATCTACAGATGTTGCGCTTTTGTCAGTCTGGCATATTTGTCATACCATGTGATGAAAATGAATATGTAAGTCTCAATCACGGCTGATCAAGTTGCCTTGAGTTCTCTGTAGTCATTTGCGTACACTGACTGATTGTGGCTGGAGGCAAGAGAGGTTATATCTTCATAGTTAATGATTTTACAAAGCTGCACATTAAATGGAGTGACTATTAAACAAACCGTGTCATGGTGCTACAGTTTAACCTCAGAACTGCAATTTTTGTGTAACAATTTAATTTTGTGAAACAGTATATATTTAAGGCCAAGTTTTTTTTCTTTCATTTACAGATGATTAAAAAGGGTGTAAAAGGCACTTGCTGCAGAACTCAAGGTGTTTTTGTTCTGAAGGCCACCTTAGGTTTTTGAACCTGAAGGTTTTTACAAAATACTACTACATGACATTTTTAATATGCCTACTGAGGAACTTTCAAGGTTTGACCTGGAGTCTTCAGGCAGAGCTAGCCTCGTTCCTAAGGGATTTTGGTCACTAAAGGGAGTTTGCAGGAGAGTTCGGGGTTGTGGTAAGTTTATTTTTTATGACTCTTTGACCCAACTGAGCCTTGCAGCCGGAGGTGCTTGGCAAGTCCAGTATAATGCATAGTTAGGTTATAAAGAGTTCTTCTAAGTCTCCTGACACACAGAATTATGATTACTACAGAGGCAGCACCGAATTTCCTGATATGTCTGGAATCTACCTCAGTATACGTCAACGCTAGTGGCACTAGGAACCATCCCCAAACCATACCTAATATCTGAGAACTCCTCAGAATTGGCTTGAACTCCCTTTGTTGTTAGAAGGCAATGCTGGTTCAGCAAGGAGTCATAAGTAGGATATATTCATATTAATGACTGTCTATTGACAATGAGAGTGATTTCTAAAGTACATAAAGGTGTGAAGTCTAATTAATCCTTTGGGTGCCATCACTCCAGGGATAGTCAAAGTGTCCTTACCTGAACACTGGTTGCCATGACAGTGCTTTTAGAAGTCGTTGGTGCCTACGAGGCATTTACTGAAATGACTACCAAAAAGCCTTTTGCTGCCTACTCTTTCATGCTGCTTACATTCAGAGGGTAACACGTAAGAGATATGTGTAAACCGAACAATTTAAAAAAAAAAAAAATCTTTCACATTCACAAATTTTGCATTTGACAAATCAATATGCTGAATATTTGTATGTCATGAATCTTGGTTTCCTCATTATAATTGAGTATTCTTCTCTTTTAAGTAATTGCTCCCCATGTTGCATATGCTTGCTTCCGGTAGCCTTTGATTACATAGTGTGGAGAAGAGTGAAGGGTTCAGAACTAGAGATGAATTAGTAATGCTGGTTTTGCCTCCATCTGCCAATGAGCTCAGATGTGGTAGAATAGTAATGTACAGTGATCAATCAACTGTCCTCATTGTGAAATTATGCCATCAATTTAGAATCATCCTCCAAAAATGACCCGTCTAAAATAAAACAAAAATGTGGCACCTCACTAAACAAAAGTTGCATAGAAAAAAATTTGGTCTAATTAAAGCCACTTTATCTTTTGGTGATTTCCATTCCCGTATATAATTAACTTTTCCCTCTGTACACTGTGAATGGCAAAAATATGACACTGTATAAGCTCATCCATAAAAGCTTTAGAGTTAGGAGGACATGTTCTAGAACAAACATACTATATGGAATTTTTTCATGAGAGTAACATAACATATAACAATCTTTTGAAAGAAGCACAGAAAATGCAGGAAAACAGTAATTTTACTGACATTTTTAGACGTCATGGTTGTGTAACCTACTTCAAACACCAACGAGAGATTAATCCACTCCAGAACCTTTGGCATGGCAGTCTAATTTGGGTGATTTCTAATTATCAAGAAACAGGTGCTTACAGGCATCTATTTTATACACACACACCAACATTCTTAACCTCTTTGCTTCCTGCTTAGATACAGCTTGTAACAACCTGACAACGACAAGTGGTCACTTCTGAACTTGTATAATACAATCACATCTGTTCTGTGATGGATCTAAAACCTCTGAAGGCGGGTTGAACATTTTACAACCATCTCTGCCGTTGCTGTATACTGGCCTAGGCCAACTGGTCAAGAAGGGCCCTAATGAGCTCCATGTTGGGTTACTACTCAATGGGCAGATTGGGGTGCACTATGGAGGTCTATGCTTGGGTGGTAAAGACCGTTTTAGTATCTCTTTATCACTAGCCCTGGGATGTGGAGCCCCAGGATATGTCCTAGTGCTCAGCATAGAAGGTGCACAGGGTAAGGAAGAGCTTCAATAAAGCTCCTAGGGATGGCCATGGGGCACTGTCTTGGGTCAGCTCTGCACAATACATTCCTAATGCCTGCTCTGGAAAATGGTAGGGGACTCTACTACCAGCATGTACTAACCTAGAATGCTGCCAATCAGTTCTCTGTATTTTAAAGATCCCCTTAGTAGTGTAGGTGAGTCAATGGAATGTGGGGAAATTGTGCATGAAGACACTTATATGCACTCGTTTTTTTGTAATTATTCTAATTAGTCATTAGTCTAATTGAAAATCTACTAATCTAACTGAACATGAACTTGCATGCAATTGACCTTTCACAAGTACACATATTTATGTTAATGATCTGATTATATAACAAAGCTAGCATAGTATTGAATGACCATATCTTTTAATGGTCATATCTCTTTTAATAGCTGACTTGGAACCTTTTCATAATATTATTGTAGTAAAAAACATAAAACATGGCTGATATTCCAGTGTGGTGATGCTAAAATAATGAAAGGAACAGATCAGGGGCCGACTGGAAATGACGAGGCTGTCCTGACCCTTTAAGGCGAGCGGCTGCCTGATTATATACAGTCGGCCAGCATTAGCCTAATGTGCCAGTTGCCCAGTCCAGACCTTGAACAGATACAACTATACAACTATCTGCTTTACTGGATACAACATTTTCAAACCTTACTTTTATCTGTTTATTATATTTAACGGACCTATGCAATGGTGTTTACAGATTAAAATAAGTAATGTACAAATATCTTTATGAAAGAAATTTAAATAAAACTGCTTTTCCAGAAAAAGAAACACATATTTAAAGTAGTAACAAGACAAGTTAGCATTGCATAAATAATATGTTGCATAGCAGGTTCACGTTTAACAAGTTTTTGTGAATTACCACAAATATGTTGAGGACCACTGTGAACCTGAACAGTGTTATCAATCCCTTTAGAGCTTGCCAAGCACTATGTTCATACATTGCATTAAGAAGTGTCTCTATTACTTACTCTTGTGCTGCAACAGATGAAAAAAACATTTACATAAACGTGTAAAATTCGATAGATGTCAAAACTGTATAGTCTGTGGAATCTCTTAACCACAAAATGTACACCCAATGGTTAATAGTTTGAAATTAAACATTTTCTAACATGTTCCTCAACTAATATTATAGGTATATGTGTTAGAGTGTTTGTGCGGTTACCAATATATTGGGAGAACCTCAAATTAAAGAAATGGTTTGTCTGCATATTGCATCTTTGGAACTAAATTATTACTTTATTATATTTCATAAGTTCCTTGACCTAGGAAGGCTAAATTGAATGCCTGACTTCTGATTTTGTTCAACAAAGATATTAGTATGATACATTTTTGCCATTTGTATTTTGTTCTTTAAATGAAAATACAAATATATTGATGATATAGATAGAGAGAGAGAGAGAGTGAGAGCTAGAAAGAGAATGAAATGTCAGTGAAAATAAAGTTTTTGTAAATGCTCAAGAAATACTGCAAGTATACAAAAAATATATAACTTGTTTGGTAAACCTATGACTAATTTGCCAACATTGTAGTTACATAATGGTATTGCACATGGAGAACCTGCCTGTCCGGCAAATTTTTCCTTGATTATTCCTTTCACGGCCAACCATGTACTGATTGTGAACCATGTTGCTGGGAAGGTTGACGGTAGGAGCACTGGCAATCTTGTGTCCCTTTTCCATGATTGTTGCATTCATCTTATTGGGTCAAGACGACTCTTGTAATGTATTAGTACATCCAGGATTTTTTGTAGTGACTAGGAGATCTTCCTGCTACTGCCCAGGAGATCCAGTTGTCTAGAGATAGCCTGGGTTCTCTCCTGTAATCAGGAGCAAGCATTGATGGTTCTGTGCTGACAGATCCAATGTAACAGCGCCCTGAGCAAGAGCTGAGACACCCTTACCATTTAAATGTCTAATACAGAATCTGCCAGCATAGACCACGCAAAGATCAGGTACTGTGACACCCCACCTAAAACCCATCTAAACCCCTCACCCCATTAAAACATATAAAAATAAAACAAACACTCAAAAAAAGACTAACTATAAAAAAATTAAACAAAAAAAGACCAATATCCTTGTTTGGACTTCCATCACCCCTCAACCAGCTGTGCAAATATAGCTACCTATATTTTGTGTCTTATAATGTGTCTACCCCCTGTATTGGCTCTTTCTGCAATCTACTCATATGTACCACTACATAAAGATGATAAACTTACTAAGATGGGTGGGGACTATTTCCGAAAAATTTAAATTTTCACCACTTTTTGCTGTGTGCTTTTATTTTTTTGTAACATATGGGGTTATAATAATGAGAAAAAAAATTTGTGTTGCCTAGGTATTTATACATAAGCTTAACTGAATAAAAATATGTCTGTTACCTAAGGTGTAAACTGTTTATGTGGTTGTCGCCTAAACCTAGACCCCCAGGACTCTAAGGGGTAACTTTCTGTGCCCCTATAAAACTGCTTTAGAAATATTATTGTTTAATTCGAATGCTGTGTTAGCCCTTTTATGTTTATCTGTTATTGGATTCGCATGCTTCTCATATGCAAATAGACAATTCCAAGTATGAATTTGAATGATTTTTATAACACTGTACTAATAAATATTTTTTGTACAATGTAATCAGTCACAAAATACATTTAGAAATCAGTAATTGTAATCTTGTTATATATCTAATCAAGTAAGCTAATGCTTGCAAGTAAAAGAGTAGTCATTCAGTATTCTAATGGTTTACATTTTTTGCAAAATGTTCCAGTCAATCAAAAATACCACCATGGGTTCAGTATGTACACTGCAACTAGAAATGTATTTCATGAGTATCAGTAAGTAAATGGCATATACACCGATCAGCCATAACATCTGCACCAAGATTCAGCAGCAGATCATTCAAGTCCTGTAAATTGCGAGGTGCTTCGGGTGCCAGGTGTTCTCCAGGTAAGTGCGCACCCGGCAATCCATGTGATGTAAAAGAAAACGTGATTCATCAGACCAGACCACCTTCTTCCATTGCTCCGTGGCCCAGTTCTTATGCTCATGTGCCCATTGTAGGCACTTTGTCAGCATGAGCTCACGTGACTGGTCAACTATGCAGCCCCATACGCAACAAACTGCGATGCACTGTGTGTTCTGACACCTTTCTACCAGAACCAGCATTAACTTTTTCAGCAACTTGAGCTACAGTCACCAAACAGTCTGTTGGATTTGACTACACGAGCCAGCCTTCACCCCCCATGTGCATCAATCAGCCTTGGCCGCCCATGACCCTGTTGCCAGTTCACCGCTTTTCCTTCCTTGGATTACTTTTGATAGATACTGACCACTGCAAACCTGGAACACCCCACAAGAGCTGCATTTTCATCAAAATTTGGCCCTCGAAGTCGCTCAGATCCTTACACTTGCCCATTTTTCCTGCTTCTTACACATCAACCTTAAGGATGAAATGTTCCCTTGCTGTCTAATATATCCCACCTACTGACAGGTGCCAAGATATCAGTGTTATTCACTTCACCTGTCAGTGACCATAATGTTATGGCTGATCAGTATGTATGTATTCATTTATTTCATAAAAAAAACTATTATAATGGTTGGAAATCAATAAATAATTAGCTGATTAGTTTTATAATTGAGAGTCAATTATACTAAGTGTATAACAGAACTGCTTTATTTTGGGGTTTATTTAGATTTTAAGTAATGAAGTGTTGTCTCCCATAAAGACATATAGTAATTGATAGGCAATGATTTCAGGATTAACTAAATTGAATATGGAAAGTATTCCGTTCACTATGTTTATAATATTCCAGCAGTTGTAAAACGAATATTGTTAAATAGCATGTTTCCATCTAGCAGACATATATCAGAGGAAGTCAGATCACAGCCTGAGCACAAGAGGTAAGTAAAGTAAGGGATTTTTTGTTGTTTTAGACAACGCTAACACAATACACAGATTCCACTGATTAGTGAAAGATCTATCCATGGTACCTGATGTCTCCAAACACACGCTCCTGGTATTAAACTTTTCATTAATAAGGAGCATCTCTTATAACTTATGAAGTCACCCCTGGTGCTATCAGAAGTATCGCAAAGTATTTGCATTGTCTTAGGTTTGGTGAAACTACTTGCAGTGAGAACACTACAAGCATACCTTTGTAGGCTCCTGGAAGCTCTCCCTCTTCTGATGGAATGGCTTTACAAGGAGGCATATGGATATCCATGTATGATAATGTGGCGAGCCATGTGATGGGGCTAGTCCCAGGCAGCATTAAATAGGTTGTAAATGAGAGGAGAAATGGGTGGAGAAGAGGTTAAAAACCCCTTAACCTCCCCCTGTCCAGGAGAATGAGGAAAGTCACCCACAGACCTCAAGAAGCAGAGCTTCATCCAAAGCCCCCAAATCAGAGAGTTCAGAAGAATGAGTGCCAGCCAACATTTTCATAGGGAGAACCGAGACCCTGCTACGGCAATGATGTAACATAATGACTGTTCACAAATGTTGGGGCTCATCTGGCCTTTGGTATCGAGTCAGACACCCTTGAACTAGGTTTTGTGGAAAATAATTATTCAAAAAAAAAACAGGAAAGAAATTAGAGATTCATTGAATGCATATTTAGTATAATGAAATTTGAATTTCAATGGTCGATGCCATCTGGAGATATATTCTTGTGTGCAGTTATTTATTCACTTTTCTTGTTTTATATTTTTGTTTAAACCCTTTGAGTCCCTGGCAAAGTCTTATATTATACAACTACTTTGCATTTCCTGTCCAACGGAGAAAAATAAATTGAGAACAACTAATCACATTCTGCATGTCTTTCCCTCATTTGAGGGTCACTATACAAACTTCCACAGCTTCCTGGAATTTGGAAATTTTTTAGTACGATAATATGAGCAGTATGTGTGTGTGTGTGTGTGTGTGCGAATAGTGTTTAAGAAATGGAAAAATGCTGGCCATGTGTTACCTCCCCTGACCAGTCCTAAGAGAATGCCAAGAGGATTAGCTCAGCTGTTCCAGAAACATTCATGGGGTAATTCACTTCCATTAGCAAATTCGCACTGACATAAAGAACAAGATAGGCGTCAGATCAGCCTTTTAAATAAGAAAACAAATCTAATGTATGCAGATTTCTGATGATTATCTTGATGGGCTCCAAGCCTTAAAAATAATGCATTCCTTGATGTTGAACAATGCAAATTTCTTAAATAATTTGCAACCAATATAATGCTTCCGTACATTATTCCAAGAAGGAGAACTCTTTCAGCAGGCAGAAGATAACAGTGTTTCATAATATGTATATAATACATTTACCGTTCAGCAATGCAATTTAAATATATTATCCTCAATTGAATGTTTTTATTTTTCTTTTATCATTCCTACTACATGAAGCTGCAGCTAATTGTGCTAGAAATTTTTATTATGTTTTTTTTTGCTCAGCCCGAACCCAAGTAACATAGAGCACTAACACAAGTACAGGTGTATTCTTATTTAGTAGTAAAGCAGTGTTAGTGATACTTTAAGCATAAGCAGATCTCAGCCAGTTAAATCATTTCCAAACCCAATATTGAAGCGCCATAGATTGGCCCAAGGCTGCCCAGGGCAACAACGGTAGGATGCAGTTTTCAAGAGCTACCATGTCAAAGAGGTACTTTTATGACTGAATCGCACATACCTAGGGAACCGAACATTCAAAACAAAACCAAAAAAACAATACAAAAATGTATACTGAAAATGTGATTTTGAAACATTTAATAAAATGTAAACATTTGCACATTAGGTAATGATAACTGAGGATACGGTGGCATGAATGTCAGGTGTGAATACCTGTTGCAGAAGGTCAGCAGATTGGAAATTCACCCACTGTCCATTTTGGAGCTTAAGTTCTACAGCCTATTTAAACTATTAACACTATCCTAGGCATTTAGTTGAGTTAGTTCTCACAGCAGGGCCGAACTGGCCCACCGGGAAACCAGGGAAATTTCCCCTTGGGCCGGCGGACCGCGAAAATCAAAGCAGCCATCATGCGGCTGTAAGACCGCCTCAGCCGGCCACCTCATGTGAAAGCGGCCAGCGTGCACCCACCGTGCCGCCCAGCAGTAGCAGTGCCTCAGCTCTTCGTCCCGCGCCTTTTAAGACGTGATGTTCAAGGGGCGGCTCACAGAAGAGTTCCACTTGACAGGGAGAGGATCGTCACATCAGAGGAAACATTATAATATGCATTTTTTGAGAATATACGGATGAAAATGGAGGATTTGAGAAAGTGATGTTCATTTTAACCTTATTTGATGGGGTCATGAATGTAGACTAAGGTGTCTACGTGATGATACTGCCGTTTGAGGTTAACTTGGGTTACAGTGCCCTGTAAGTCAATTATGGTATTACCTGCTGTGGGAAAACTATTTTCCTGCTATTTTCTGAAGGCACGCATTTTACAATTAAGCACACTAAGTGAGCTTGTGTATTCAAATAAATAATCAGTACAAGAAGCTTATGTACTTATGTACCATAGGGGCCACCATCTCTACTTCTTGTTCTCAGGATCTATATGGATATTCATCCCAATTATGATATTTTACCTCTATAGATAAATTTTCACTTTTGGTGAAAGCTGATGCTTCAAGATGGTTCTTGTATTTGAAAGAATAGGAAACAAATTTATAGTCTCGTTTTGCTACAGATATTACCTTCAGGTAAAATACTATATGATCTATATACATATAATATATACACATCTATATGAAATAATGTACACTTTATTGCACACACAAATCATGATTACATTTATTCAGTATGACAATTGTATAAATTTTACATTTGTCAGTAGAATAACTTCATATTATTATAGTGATATATTATATTATGTACGTATTTAGAGAATTATTTTTATATGCAACAGCTGAGAAACTGCATACGCTAAGATAGGTAGATTTGGCCATAAAGTAAATTATTTAATGCATTTAGTGTGATAGTCCCACACCTTATAAAGCCAATATCACCTTTAATGCTATTCAAGTCTCACAAACACCATCTACTTAACTATTTATATGTATTATATTTAAAGATTAAATTCCAGTAACTGCATTTTGATGGCATCATGGTAGCGGACAGAAGTAGGAAAATGCCTGTTAGGTGGGTCCAAATGATGTCATGAACTCTGTTGACTTCATCAGTATGGGCACATAACACTTAATATAAACATTTGTTACAAAGGACCTTAAACCTTTCCTGTAGTTGCCCCTTAGAATCTTATTGTTAGTGTCAGAGACACACGCAGTGTACTAATAACCAGAGAAAGAGAAGCACAAAGAAAGGATCGGAAACAATTTAAACATTGACAGGCAGAGATGTGGCGAAAAAGAGCATCTTACCTCCCATCTACTCCAATAGGAGTGCTACTGAGCGTGTGCAGGAAGTAAACTTAAGTATGCTTCCTGCTTACACTTCCTGGTTTGAAGAATGTCTGCATTAATTTGCATATAGTAAAAGCCAATGGAGTCTACGCAACATTCATTTTAAAAATATTTTAAAAAGAAAATGGGGACTAAACTGCTCATTTAATTAACCAGATTTATATATTTAAATAGCCATAGTATATCAATAGACCATCGTTTGTTTCTTGGAAAAAAGATACATGCATTGTACAACGTTTCAATAAAACGCAACAAAAAAGCCCAATTGAATTTAGTCACACATCAGTGGTGTGACACATCCTCAGCATCATTTTTAGTGACAGATCCTTTTCAATAACCTAGGAAGAAAGAAAAAAAAACACTAATTAGTAAATGTATCAGTATCTCGATAAATCAAAATTGTGACCAGGCAGGATTTTCTTGCTGCCTATTGTGTAGAGAACTGGCAGCATCCTATCTAATTCCCAGATGGGCTCGGCTTTAGTAATCCATTTCCATACATGTTCATTATCTCTGTTTTGTTACTGAATGCACATTTTTAGCATAAATTTGACATTCGGTTATCCAAGGAAACCAAACCTCAGGCAAAGCGGCTCACACATGTCCGTAGTTCCATTGACAAAAAATAGAATGATGAGGGAATAATTGTTATTAATTATAATTATTATTATTTTGTTCCCAAACTTGATGTATTCTAATTGTAATTAAAGGGGAAACATCACATTTCAGATTATCCACTGTGCTCATTTTTCTATCTACATACATCATACATCAATCATGTTTGAGTATTTATTTTAACTTAAGTAAAAATATAAAATTAATTTTTATTTAATATCTGTAAAATTAGTCAGAGCTGCCATCTTGTTGACATAAGATATTTGTAAAATGTTTTTTTGATTTATATAGGGCCATCGTATTCAGTAGCACTGTACAGTAAGGAACTGCATAGTTAGAAACAATCACTATCAGTAGAAGTAGAAGCAGTGTGGGATTTCTTAATAAATCAAGTAAAGATACCCGGGTACGGTAGATGGCTCAGGAGGGAAGCGAGAATAGTGCTCTGTTCCTTCCAGCTCTTGAGTAATTGGGCTATTTAGTGTAAAGAAAAAGGCATGAGCTGCAACGAACCTCCCTCCCAACCCACTGGTCCCATTGTTGGTTGTGTTAATATTAATATCAAGTGGGTTTGCTTTCTGTGTCTTCTTTATTCTTCTCTTCTCTTTCCAGTGTTGTCATAGCACTGGTTGTTTGTCTCACTAGCCTGGTCGAAGCAGTTCAGTGAAGAAGATTGGTGCAATTGGATTGGCCTGATTGGCTATCTGAGGTGCTAGTGAAGTGAGGGACATATATGTGCCCAAGGCACAAGCCATTGGCTCACATGTTGTTAACTATCGTTGTGCCCATGTTATTTATTGGGTGAGGTAAGTGGTTTATTGCTTACCAGGGAGGTTGGATTTTTATATTATGTTACAACCGTTGGGGCTATGTCAGTCATGGCTTTCAGCACCAGATAATTATTATAATTATTGCATCTCATGAGACAGATTAAGATCAACAAGGAGGCTTTTCAAGTGTTCAAAAAACCCTCTCCAACGGCCCTCCAGTAGAGAATGGAAATAGATTCCCCAATCAAGAAAATGGCCAAATGCATGAGTACTAAATGATCTTCTTGCTTTGCAAACAGATTTACAAAACAAATACATAGATCAAAAGTCTGGCTCCCCTTTATCACATCACCTTGCTGTACTATATGTAAATTAACTACTGTAGCAAGGAATAATGAATTTGTTACTCCATGTAATTTTTCTCTCTTTCCTAATTTATGCATTCCTTCATAAATCTCCTGTCAATATGTACAATTGGTTGTTGGGTATCATTCCCACTGTGGTTTAGGTCAGAGAATGCATTTAAGTGCGCTTTCTCTATAAAGTCAATTCTGATTTTAGAATGGTAAAGCTTTTCTCAGTATAGACACAGAGGTCCTGACAATGAATAAATGTCACAGATTAAAGAAGGTTAAAAGGCTTTAGAGCAGATTAGGAAGTGGGCAGACTGGGTGAACCAAGTGGTCATTATCTGCTGACATTTATTGAGCTTCTATGTTTAGATTATTTCAGTAAATTATAACTATAGTCTTTATCTTTCCCAGACTTGATAAGGTAGGGTTGTTTGCATGAGGTACAACTAGGAAGATGGGGTTACCCATTTGGTTCTTTTTATGTGTAATGACAAATCAATCAAAATGTACATGCATGTGTTCATACAGAGATTAGGTTAGAGAGACACGGATACATACACACACAAAAAGAGAGTTAATCTGGATCGTATAATAATCTTGAAGCTTGCAAATGTGATGAAACATTCCATCTCACCAACTTCAATGTTCATTATATAGGACTGAGCTGGCCCTACACAACGTATTAGTATGCATTAAACCAACATGAAAGGACAGCTCTACCGTATAGGGATATGGAAACAAGGACTATGTCAACAACCAAATGCATACAGAAGTATGACATTGACAACATAGCATGTTTAACTACTTTGTGTTTAATTGTTTTCATTTAATGTCATGTATCAGAAGAGTACAACGGGTTTCAAAAAGAGCAGGATTTTAGCACATGTCATTTTAGATACTGTAATTGGGTTCAGCTCATCATCTAAAAAAAATATAAGGGTAGTCTAATTTGTTATACTAAATTGGGATCTTCATAACACCCAACCTCTTCTGCTGTGAACCTTCTTTTTTACTTTAGTGGAACCTGGTAGTAAACTCACACATATACCCATATTTATATGCTGTTCTGTTTTCACTAGCCCAGTCACTACATTCTTCAATGGGTATATAACAATTAACAAAAAAGCACCTCATATAAGTCATAAAGCTACACTGGAAACAACAGTTACATTTACAGTATTTGGAAAGTCTGTGGATCTTATTCACATCAATTTGGCTCTGTTAAAGCAAACCCTGTGGGGGCCATGAACAATGCATTTCAAGGAAACAAGTCCCCTACCTTCTGTGGAACTCAAGGGGTTGATAGACATTATTGTAGTAAAAGGGGAGATGTTGGGCTCTTTATTTCAGATTAACAAATCAGTGCATGTTGTTGGAAAGCCCTTTAAATAAGTACACACTTAAAATGCCTTTTCCAGACTCAATCGTCTCTGTTTCGTGATTCTAAAGAAATGAAAATCAATACAATGCCAATTTCATACATTTCCTCCAGCGAACACTGAAACGACCTAGTAAGTTAAACACTGTGAAAAGAAAATGGCATCCATTAGTACAGTGCAGAATTGTGCTAATTACACATTATGGGGTGTACTGCAGTATGGTTCACATATCTGCTTATTCCCTCGGTGCCAATAAATGAAGACACTCATTTAAGACTTTATTTGCAAACATTTATTTTGACGCGCCTCCTCCGCAGTGAGGGTGCTGCATTAATTTAGTGCCCTTTGGAGGGGTGTATTAAACCTGTAAAAAGAAGGTAGACTAGGTATGTTTTGTGCCCAATTTTATTTTGTGCCTAAAAATAGATAATGACATGGCACAAAGGTACAGTTAAAATGAATGGTCACCTAGACTAGAATAACTTAACTATAAGTAGAAAAACATCAGATAACTTGTTGGTCTTGGAAATTAGGTACATGAAGCTGAAAAAACCTTTCCATTTTATCTCCCCAGCATGACCCTTGTTGTATGTCTGTCCCTGGACCATAACTCCTGTTTTCCAAACATTGCTATACTAAGCAGGGTCCTCTTTCGTGGGGGTGTAAATCCTCAATTATTTTAGAGTTGTCTTTAGGTATATAGTAGTAGGGTATATAGTAGTGGGCCTCCCTAGCCAACTTGTACTAGATCTAGAATCCCTCGTGGTGTAGTGTGATAAAGGTGCTTTGCATCTCTTAACCTCTAGGCCCTGGCAGCTATTCATTCATCTCTAAGATAAGCCTGGGCCCTGGGCATTTTTTTCTTTTGCCCTGGGATAAAGACAGCGCTGTCAGAACTTGGCAAAAACGCTGATAGTTACAAGTTTCAGCCCTACAGAGTTCAGTCTCTGAGCCCTTCCTCGGACTTAACTCAACAGGTTTTGAACATCGTGCTGTGTTAAACTGCAGAGTCATGAAGAGCGGCAGTTTAGGAGTGAGCTTAGCAAATCTTGAGCTTAAAAGCAAAGAACCCAACATTTTGCTAAAATATCATTACAATGGATTCTCCAATCTCGATATAGATAAAATATTTTCAGTTCATAGGAGAGGCACAGGTATGCTGGACAAAACGCTTTATCGACGTACTTCCCCCAGACCTTAAAAATAAAATTAGTTACTGTTTGTATTTCATACATAACTTCAAATTATCTGTTTGTGCAAAATTTAAAAAAATAATTTGGTAGAGGAAGCCCCTGTTACTGGGCCCTTGGCCTAGTACTGGCCGGGTAGATGTTGAATAGAATAATGCCAGATGTGGCAATACTGTCTGTTGTACCCTTAGCTCCCTCTTCATTATCTCACCGTACCTCCTGCACTTGGCTCCTTCTTAGATAAGCAAACAACCACCCCTCCCCCACCACATCCCATTGAGACATTCTTCAAAACTCATTTCTGCAAACTCTCTTTTGCCTGAAGAATGGTGATGGCTAGTTTAAACGACATAATGCAAAGTCAATTTTATCTCACACCACTAATACGTATTAAACCCTATGAATTATTGTATAATAATTATTGAGTGCTGCGGAATACGATGGTGCAAATAAATCAATAAATATAATAATTTAGGGTTTATGCAAGAAAACGCATGCTCTTTTTCGCTTTTTCTCGCTCATTATATGTCTATACGGTACTTGGGTTGTAGCTTGACTCGTCGAATAGCACCCAAGTGTCCTATGATAACTATTTTGAAAGCTGAACTCTGCTATCCTAGCTTTCTTCTGCAGTGTCATGGTGTTTGGTGTGTGAAATATGTATTCTGGTCATAACATAAAAGGCTGTTCCACTTAGACAAAACATTAATTGTACCGCCTAGCACACAAAGCAAATAAGTTTAACCAGTCTGTTGTTTTATCCTTTCCTGTGATGATTTAAACCCTTAAAAACCACACACATTTTTAAGACGCCTTCTCAGTTTCTGCAGCAACAACCTCTTAGTGCCTGCTTTTGTATCACATGGCATTTAAGAGTCCCTGGCATAAATTCTGAATGATATAACATTTTACGCAATTCAAATTATTATTTTCAGGAAAATTTTGTTCAACCATTTTGGGGAAAAAAATAAAAATTAATCAGTATTAGGTTTTTCTAAAGTAAGTGTTGAGATCAACTTGCTGTGGATGTGCTGGCTAACATGGACCTAGTGGTGATGCCCCTAAAAACCTGCACCCTGACCCTCAAGAAATGTTGAGGGTATAGTCAAATTGCAAAGGCTAAGACAACCTATGTTACTGCACGCTCTGTTAGCACCATAGGTGATATTAGTCAACCTCAAAGGGCGCTTAAACATGTTAATTTACCTGTACATGGAAATCCAATGTCTTTGCATCAAAAGAACAATTCTTCATTGAGATGTCCGATTCACTATGCTAAGACCTCTTTCTGATCCCTATAATTTACTTTATAGAGTAAACATTAAAAATATAATAATGAAGCTGTCTTATATGGAGGACAACCATGAGAATAGGGCATATATGATTAGGAATTTAATCAAGGAGATGGAATAACAAAATGTCTGACCTTTACATGACATTGCGAATCTCGAGGTGGATGAATTAGCAGTTGTGTGGCATGAAGTGAGCCTACAACAAGTGAAAAGATCAAATATGAGACAGCTTTGGCATGGCTCATTCCCATCTTCCTCTTCACGGCCACTACAAATCCAGGCCACATAGTATATAGATTTAAAGATATACACATGGACATTGTAAACTGTAATTTTGAGTTCTACAATTCTACAATTGTTTTTACTTGTATGTCCTATTTACATTCGAACAAACACAATAACCTCTACTATTTTTTAGAAAAGACAATAAGAAAAAGTTGGATCCAAAAAATGCTAACTGGCCTCTTTTCTCACATCTTAAATTTGAACACCCTTGAGATGCTTGAAGATATAGATAGAATACAATGAGAACTTTGAAGGCAACCAGTAATAATGTAACGTGGGTCGGCACATTCCTCTCTATTCAGTGGAACTGGGTATCCTCACCATGGAAACTCCATAATCACATGATACATGGGCCATTTATCTAGTACAATGGGCCTTCTGAAAGAGCCATGTTCCACCATGTCATGTGAACCTTTAAAGATTTTACAATACAGAGTTAATATTATCAATTGGATTAAGAAATCATTGCTGGGATATCGATCATCAAATTATGTTTTCTGTAATTTTGACACCGTGAACATAATTACAGTCATCGGTTCCTTTAGTATTAAAACCTCTTAATTTATAACAGACATTGAGTATTCGCCCTTCTGTGGAATGCCCTGAGTACCATCTGCTTTTGGTATCACAAAATTCGCTAACAGTACCAGTGTGCCCCACAAAAATTGCCTTGCACAAAGAAGTCTGGTAGTAAAACACGGCACACTTGATTAATATCAGGCATAACAAATGAGCAATTGAATTATTTAAAAGATTATAATGCTTGTACAGCAGTGGTGGAAGATTAGTTTATCAAATTAAGAGCCAAAAGATATATCGAGCTTGTTTCATTTTTCCTGCTCTAAACATTTGGACAAGATTTGGTTCATAGAAATCTGGTATGTCCAGACATACTGAAATTAATTAATGTGAATCTATTACGTACATTTTACAGCATTTCTCCTCACTTAATATTATTAAGCTGTCTGATTTGTTTTGTAGTCATTGTATTTTCATTTAAGTGTGTCACCTACATGCCGGTCTACCACTGGGTAGGCCTCCCGACAGTGCCATGGGATCCTGTCCTCCAGCTGTCAGGGCCATCCACCGACCGATGTCCCTCGACGCCCGAGGGGGATACTGCAACCAATCCACCCACTGCTACAGCAACCTCTAACTAAATTTGAATTCTGAGCCAAATTCGAATTTGTCCTATTGTCCTGTCCCATTGCGTTCCTATAGTATTGATTCTGTCTCTCACCCAACTTGAACGTGACTACTTTGTTCTCTGGCTTCGGCGCTGTTATACGACTACCCTGAGCTTCGGCTTCCTGACAACGACTTGTTTCTGGCTATCCTACGTGTGCTCCCTTGGAGTTTGTCCATCACAAAGTCCCACGGCCACTTGAACCCAAAAGACTCAATTCAAGAGAAGAACTCTTCTGAGATTGACTGGCTCTCTCTATTTTAATTATTATGATGATTATTGTTTTATTAGCGGTGTCCAGTGGCATGCGGGGCAACCTTTTTATAACCATACTCCCGGGCCAAGCTACCCGGACGTCTCAACCCTCCGGAGAAGGGGTTTCCTGTAGGGGAAGGGCTAGTCCTAGAGAATCTTTAGTAGGAGGGAACTGGGCAGAGATCAAGGGTTGAATGTGCGGAGAGTAGACGGGACATGGGCATTTAGTGGACATAACCACGTCATCCATTTCCTCCCTGGAACAAGAGTAAAGTGACTCGGAGACCCAAGGAAGAAGGGCTTCACCTGGAGACTCTGAGTAAAACCTGGAGAAAAAGTACAAGACAAAAGTACATTTTATCCATACATTATATATATTAGCTTCTTATATTACTTCAATACCATTAAAATTAAACTGCGCCCATAAAATCCTACGTTATTGCATTTCATACAGCCTTTACATGAAAATGTTGGACACTTATTAAACAAGTAAGGAAGACGAAAAAAAAAACATCTGACATTACTGAAGACAAAATGAGATCATTAAAATAGATCCAAAGTCTCCATTTACAGTGTTTGTGATTGTTCCCTTGGCAACTTTCAAAAAGTATTAAAAAAGGACTAGCATGTCTAATTGTTTTGAATCATCAATCAACACAAATGAAGCCAATACAAATATCAATGACATTAGTTCACTTGTGCTGTATATGGGAACTTAGCTACAAGACGTTTCATATTTTCCTTTACTCATCTACAGAAATGGAGAATTTGACAGCAGTCAAGATCCACTGGTTATATTTTATTTTTCTCTCTTTGGATTAAAATCCCTGCGTGTGCATGTATTCTGGTTCTGGCATTAAGGTGGCCCTAGATAGGAATGCACACAGGTACAAATGGAGGTATGATGCTCACCTAATGACATGTCCGCTCACCCATATGTAGACACTGACTAGGATGTAGGGTTCACAAGAAATTTTGCTGACAGACTGCTATAATAAAAATTAAGTGTCAAGGGTACCAGTTTAAACCATAAGGTACTAAAAACAATATAAACGTGACTTTCAGTGAATAACCTAATACCAGTGTATATATATAATAATGATAGTAGTACTTCCCCAGATACTGCCTTAGAACAGTATTCTCCAGATCCGCATATCAACTAAACACACTTCCAATACGGGGGGGGAGGAGAAAAAATATAATGGTGAAGCCAGTAATAGTACGTGTAGTTTCTCAACCAATGGTAAGTATTGCACTCACAGTGAACATTTCGTCCTCAAAGTTGATGTTAGGAGCATGAAAAATGGACAAGTGTAAGGATCTGAGTGACTCCGACAAGAGCCAAATTGTGATGCCAAACGACTGGGTCAGAGCATCTCCAGAACCGCAGCTCTTGTGGGGTATTCCCGGTCTGCAGTGGTCAGTCCCGATCAAAAGTGGGGTCATGGACAGCCAAGGCTCATTGATGCGTGGGGTACACTGCCGAAAGCGCCTACAAAGGGCACGTGAGCATAAGAACTGGAGCTATGGAAGAAGGTGGCCTGGTCTGATGAACCACATTTTCTTTTACATCACATGGCACCAGGATGCATCCATGGAGGTCCCACCTCACAACTTACAGGGCATAAAGGACCTACTGCTAACGTCTTGGTGCAAAATACCACAGCACAGCTTCAGAGGTCTAATGGAGTCCATGCCTCGATGGGTCAGGGCTGTTTTGGCAGCAAAAGGGGGACCGACACAATATTAGGCAGGTGGTCATAATGTTATGGCTGACCAGTGTATATTGAGGTTTGTAGAGGCTTGAAAGATTTAAGGGGGGCATCTTACATACAAGTGATGAAAAGGATAATTACACAAGAAACAAGCAACATAAGCTGATCTTTTAAAGTGATATGAATTCCACCCCTTCCATCTCTCTGAAGGGGCCCTTAGCCCAAAGGGGGCCATTTGTAGCCACGTGTGCATATATTAGGGAAGCCTTTGTATTTCGTGTTTTTTTCTATACATGTTGAACCTGGTTTAAAAGCCAGATCAATTAAGTCATGGGTTTGGTATCACTATGACAGCATTGAAAGGTCATTTCTACTCACTAGAAACGTACCAAAGTCCTTTTTCCAGTGTGACAGCTGGCACATTAAAGGAATTGTGTTTGATGACAATATTTTGATGACGTATGACAAAACAACTTTTAGTGACAAATGAAAAAAAAAAGAAAAAGTAAATGCCTTCTAAGTTTATCCATCTGATGATAATTCAGTTATTCTGCAGTCTAACGTTCTTATCTTTTTCCTGCCACGATGGTGTTTTGACTGTGACACCACTGCGTATATCACATCTTCAGCAGAAAGTGCTGAAAGATAGATGTGGCTCATGGCCTCTTATCAACGGAACGTTTGTAAACTGAACGAAATTAACGGTCCCTGAAAGTTGCAACACTTCTGTCTGCAAAGTTTCTTACTACTTAACATTACTGATTGCTGATTAACAGGAAAAATACGTTTGTCATTTGCATCACCCACTGTTAGCAGACATATAGAGGGTAATATTTTTTCTACCCAAAGATGTAATCATATATTATGTAATATTCTTTTATTTATGATCTTTATATGATTTATGATTTTTTTTACGATCTCAAAACACTAAACCGGGGCATTTATGTAAGTCAGTAATATATTTGGTTTACAATAAATGTTAAACCTATAGTTTATTTTAAGACACATTTTATTTTATTTTTTACACAAAGGTACTTAATTTTTCTGTTTTTCAGACTTTTTAGACTGTACATACAGTCTCTGATGATGTGATATTGATTTGCAAAAGCTGCACCTACAGTATATGGTCAAATCTTCCAAAGAAGTGCAAGTCTGTATCTGTACAGAGTATATGTCTGTCACCAGGACTTACGGGAGTACCTTTATGTCATAAAATAAATACACTAAATATGGCATGCTAATCATATTATAAAATATTTATTTAAAAGCCATGCATGCAATATCACTGCCTTCAATAAAGAGCTGATTACTCTGCAAATATTTCCATCATGTAAATAGTTAGATTGAAGCTTTATTGCTGGGTCCCATCTTTAAACATATATACATATATTTTTTTAACGGGACAGGTGTTAAATATGCATGAATGCATTAAACAAAGTAACACAGTAACATAGTCATTTAGGTTGAAACAAAGCATTTTAAGTTAAAACCCCCTGTAGATCCAGAAGACGACAAAAACCCAGAGGTGTATTTGCCTTGGGAGCTACCACCTTAACATGGCATCAGGATATGATACCAGTGCCCTATGGAGGCTGTGCCCTAGTGTAAATGCAACTATATACCGTATATATATATATATATATATTAACACAAGGTAAGCAGACTATATCAGCAACTATAAAAGTCAGCACAATACTGGGCATTCCACATATAAAATAATGAGCTTCCTCTGTGGCAATGACCTACACTAACATCAATTAGAAGTTTTTCTTTGATGTTATCAGGCCCACATTGGTTTACATGTGGAATCAGCACACGCTGGTCTCTGATGATCAGATATGTTTGCTAATTGAGTATGTGTAGACACTGAATACAAAAAAAAACAAAAAAAACATTTTATGTTCTTTCCTGTTCTGAGTTCATAACTTGTAAAAAGTAAATATTGAAAGCAAGCATTTTTCTTTCCTGTGGTTTTAATAAAAAAAAAGATGCCACAGTTTAATTAGTAAAATATTTTTAATATGAATCCATGGTTTACCCCTTAAACTTCATCTAACGTTTGAATAATTTCTAAATCCTTCGTTCATCCCTGTGTTACTGGAAGGGAAATAAGTCCCAAATGTCTTGAAAGAGCAAATAAGGAACAGGCAAAATATCCATACGAACGTGCAGAATTCTTCAGAGCAAAAAGTCAATTCTAAGCTATTGAGCTAAAAATTCAGCATGGTAAATCATAGGGGATAGTTCAACTATTAAAATACAAAGCTATTGCTAGGTGGCTCTTGGTTATTGAGAGCATCATTAACTTCAGCATAACGTCTAACATTTCAAATAACAAAACATTTTTGTTTTAGGGGATGTGGTTAAAAATGTGGCCAAAGGCAGGGATTTACTAATTTTGTTTTTGTGAGTTTTGTATTTCAAATAATAATGTATTTGATGTACACAGTATAATTTATAAACATATTTCCTGCTGTTTCTACACACATTACGTTGTGATGTTGAGGTGATAAGTCACACTTATCAAACATTCTGAGCTAACAGAATAGGGAATTGGGTCCCAAAGAGGGACTGTCCCACTAAAAATGGTCACCTATTATGGTCTCAGACCCAGGTGCACTCACACAGTGATAAAGGCATACAGTGATATGTAGTTTTATCTGCTAAATCCAAGGGCCACTACTCTATGCTAATCCTACTAGACCTTTCTGCATTAAGACTTCCCCTCCCCTCTTAGTCAGGGTACCCCAAGGCTCAGTCCTATGACCCCTTCTGTTCTCTCTATGTGCCTGTTACGGAAGGTTACGGGGATTTGCTGTTTGAGAACTTGTGTCCTCCACTCAAACTGAGTTACCGGATGACGCATGTGTATAAAAATAGATGACAATCATTCCTCACCCAAACTCTAGTTTTTACGGTTGACCAAGAGGTTTTCTTTCATAAAAAGGTAGCAGGTCACGTGAACGAACTGGGCCACCCAAAACATTTAATATTCATGCATTATGCAATATAATATCTCCAGACACATAAGGGACACTTTTTTCGGGGTATAGCTAAGCGGTAGGTCTTCATGGAGACTTTTTAGGTGACTTTGTGACCCGTTTATGCAAAGGAGTAAAGCTTTTAGAACATGAAGGTACATTTTAGATACACAATGTAATGTTTATACCCATTTTTGTGTTCTTCTAGACACATTAGATGTGTATGTAGGGCACTATAAGCTCCCACCCAGCAAATATTCTGTGCTCATAGAAAAGAGGGACTGTACCCCCTAAAAAAGGGACACTTGAGACCTAAGTAACCTAACATCCCAAGTAAGTATTGCCACCTTGAATACCTACGTCGGCCATAATTCCAAATTTACATTAGTATTAGGAGATCCAAGTGTTGAGTAGTTATGGTTTGTTAGTCCTGTTAATTGCATAAGTCAACATTAATGACGCATTACATGATCATTTATCTATATATTACAGGGCTGTATTATTCTGTCTTCTTCATAGACAAATTACACAAGTGTTGATTTATGTTATTGACAAACTTGTCAATGCTAATGTTCAGTGCCCCAAGATGTAGGATCAATGTGATTAGCTTATGCCGGTTAAACCCGTGACTTCTTAACACACAGCTATGAGATTTTAATGTGCAGCATTATGAAATGAACAATGGAAACACTTGACACACGTTTTGGCGTGTAAACTCCAATGTACGAGTTGGTAACCGGAAGACTGACAACCCGGTATTGGGGGCATCCATTAAAGAGTATGCCATGTGCTTTCAAAGCTCTCAGGAGCTGTCTTCCTAATTCTTAATATATTGTATGGTTTTGGTGCTTAAAAGAGAACTATTGTATCTTATAGCATAATTAAATTAATTTATTAAACTTCCTATAGGTTATGTTGTTTGTTTGCTGTAATTGTTCCAAATATTTACATTAGAATGTTACTTTATGGAAGTTGGCAGTGGCTGCCTGTGGCAGGGTCAGCCTAAATTACCAGGATATGCCCCCCTATTCTCTGATGTCCTTTTTTATAGGACCTCAGACTATTTGTCGTATGTAACCCTAAAA
>VKOC01015418.1:0-24936 GCA_009364415.1 Spea multiplicata | reverse complement strand
ACAATGCAGAGGATGGACCCAGTAACTGTGTGTCCTACGAGAAATAGGCTGGAAACAAACAGTTTCACACTAAAAAAAAGTTCATATTTAATTTTACACCATTTGGAACAAACATGCCATTACAAACAAACATACCCAAAGCATCAAATGGATCCTGCGTGCCAAAAGCAACAGCAAACAATTTGCACCATCATTTGGGGCCAATCTTCATAGAGGAGCAGACATTGGGAATAAAGCATTCCTTACAAACCACAGAAAAGAGACAAAAGGGTCCGCCGGGGCGTTTAAGTAGAACTCTACCAAGTAAATGACATCAGGAGGGGCAGATACTTGCCATTTATCCTAATCCCTTTTAGCTGGGTGAAACATCTAACTTGTAAAGGCTGGAAAAACTGCCTAAGGTCAAAAAAAGCAATTTCCACAGAAAGGCTAAAACGCCAGAAAAAACTGCAGAAAAAACGCCAAAACGCAGGAAAATGCAGTGGCAGTTTTCTTGGCAGTTTTCCTGGCGTTTTTCATCAAGAAAAAAACGCAGGACAAAAACCCAAGTGGAAACCTAGCCTAAGGCTAGGTTTCCACTTGGTTTTTTTTTGCTAAAAACGCCTATAAAAACGCCAATAGCGCCACCTGGCGTTTTTTTAGTGAAAAAACGCTGCAGCCAGATGTTAGCTGTTCTTCAATAGGAAATCGCAAAATGCCATTTCCACTTGGCGTTTTTCTGTTTGGCGTTTTTCTGCTTTTTTGGGCTCTGTGGCAGTTTTTCAAAATCGCAGCATGTTGACACTCTGGCGTTTTTTGCAAGGAAATCCTGGCGTTTTTCTCCAATAGAAGTCTATGGGAGAGAAAAAACGCCATGAAAAAGCCATGTGGGTTTTGTGTCTTGGCGTTTTTTATGGCGTTTTTTCCACAGTTACAATGCAGAGGATGGACCCAGTATCTGTGTGTCCTATGAGAAATAGGCTGGAAACAAACAGTTTCACACAAAACAAAGTTCATATTGAATTTTACACCATTTGGAACAAACAAATAAAATACCCGACGCATCAACTGGATCCTGCGCGCCAAAAGCAACAGCAAACAATTTGCACCATCATTTGGGGCCGATCTTCCTAGAGGAGCAGACATTCGGAATAAAGCATGCCTTACAAACCACAGAAAAGAGACAAAAGGGTCCGCCGGGGCGTTTAAGTAGAACTCTACCAAGTAAATGGCATCAGGAGAGGGCAAATACTTGCCATTTATCCTAATCCCTTTTAGCTGGGTGAAACATCTAACTTGTAAAGGCTGGAAAAACTGCCTAAGGTCAAAAAAAGCAATTTCCACAGAAAGGCTAAAACGCCAGAAAAAACGCCAAAACGCAGGAAAATGCAGTGGCAGTTTTCTTGGCTTTTTTCCTGGCGTTTTTCATCAAGAAAAAAACGCAGGACAAAAACCCAAGTGGAAACCTAGCCTAAGACAGACAATAAAGTGGTAGGCCTACACCACATCAATGTTTGGCTTAGTATATACTGATAGGAGTTATGCTGCACTATTATCAGTGTCTGGCTCAATGTATATTGATAGGGATTACGCTGTTCCACCATCAATGTCTGCCTCAGTATATAGTTTTAGGTGTTATGCTGTACCCCCATCAATGTCTGCCTCAGTATATAGTGATAGGTGTAATGCTGTACCACTGTCAATGTCTGCCTCAGCATATAATGATAACAGTAATGCTGTACCACTGTCAATGTCTGCGCCAGTATATAAGGATAGAAGCTATGCAGTTTTAAAGTGTTTGTGGGGGGTGCCACATACAGGATCCCCCCAGGTGCCAAATACTCTAGGTACGCTCCTGGTTTTATTTAAACAGTGTTGCATACCTGTAGAATAATGAGAAGCAGGAACAGTTTGCAGTCAGTGTCATTCTAGCTGTGTTTTTATTACCACTTTTGACCAGAATGTCACTTACCCCCTGATTACAGCATTCAGCGCCACGGCTGCTTCATCAATACCTTACATAATACTCCAACTGTACTAATAAAACAAAAAAATGTGAGAGGTATATGTGTTCTAGCAATTGTTACACTCCAATTTCCAGTCCATCACATGTGGATAAATTGTGTGATTGAGAGTGAATTAATGTGTGGATGAATTGTGAATGAATTAATGTGTGGATGAATGGTGAGAATGAACTGTGAGAATGCATTAATGAATATGTGTAAATGATTTGTGTGAATGAGTGAGAGAATGAATAATTGTGTGAAGAAATTATGTAAATGACAGAGTGAATGAGTGAGTGGCTAGATAAATGTTTTGTGTGTATCATAGATGTATAAGTGATTTGGGAAAAGACAAAGATGGCACAAGCAGGGTGTTTGAGCTTTGGGGACCAAGATGGCACGGGCAGTGTGTTTTTGAGACAAAGATGGCACAGGCAGGGTGTTTCTGGGACAAAGATGTCTTAATGTCTTATGCTGTTGTTAGTTACAAGATTTTCCCTTTCTTTTTTGTCGAGGGGGGTGCCAGAGAAGTAGTCCGCACAGGGCGCCTGAACACCTAAGGCCGACCCTGGCAGCAGCCATGGGTCTATCCCCAGCACAAAAAGGAGAGATTTGTTGAAAGGTCTTTACCCTTTATAAAGGCGTCTCTACCAAAACATTGGGTGAGATCTCACTTGTTTACATGCTGTTTCATGCTTGACATTGTGATATATGTATTCCGCATATTTATTTGCAAACATAGTGTAACTTGTGACTCATTATGTGATTGCTTATTATTGCGTTGAGTTACAATTTTAAGGCAAGACAGGAGGCTTCCTTTTTTGCATATCTTCCTTTACTCTCACCGACAGCAGCAAAGAGCATAACACTGGTAACAACCAATAAAAAACAAGATACAGCAGTATATAAACCCTCAGACATCCCTTATCTTCATCTTTCTTTGCTGCTCACCATACCTGCAGGTCAGATCAGTTATCTATGATTCTTTCTGCTTGGTGTTTTGTATTTCTAGTCAATATATATATATATATATATATATATATATTATTTGGGTGTTATACATGTTTTGGTGCTTATTTTCTTAGGTATATATATATTATATATATATATACTCATTTATATATATTGTATTTAGTTCTATGTCTTGGGTGTAGAGGTCTTTGACCCCCGTTTTGATTCTTGGGGTCTTGCCCCCCCCTTCGTCCCCTGGGATGCCTTCTCCCGGCTCCCGGGTTGTTCAGCTTATCTGTGTTTCTGCCCAGGGGCGGCCTGGGCCGGGGGGCAATTGCCGCCTTAAGTGTTAATAAAACGGCTGGTCGAGTGGCCGATGCGCCTGCCGTGGCTGTCTTTCATGCAGGAAAAAAGCCTGCATTAACCTTGATTGCAGGGGTCACAACCCCTGCCATCACTTCCGCAGAAGACCATGCCACCTACCTGTGAGTTGCTCGCTGTGCCATCTTGTTTGCGGACATCTTGTTTTTTGGGGGTTTTTTGTCGGCCGCCATCTTGGTTTCTATATTTCACTCATTTTCGCCCATCTTGGTGTCCTTTGGTTAGCAAACGCTTTGCTAATGGTGGCCATCTTGCTTGGGGCGCGGAAATCTCGCGTTTTGAGATTTCTGTGCCATCTTTTCTCTGCAATATTTCTTTGTTTTGTCTACCATAGCACGTTGTTGTTGGAGCTCCGTTTCTTGTTCCATACTGCAATTTATATACTGAGATTGTGTGTTACAGGTTTAATCCTGTCTTGATTGAGGTGAGCCCTCTATATTCCCTGTGCCCAGGTATTTGTCTATTTGGAGGTGAGCCCTCCGTTTTGCCTGTATCCAGGGTGAGCCCCTGTGTGCTTTGGGTGTCTTTTAGGGTGAGCTCTTATTATATATTTTATTTTATCCCAGCTTTCATTTGTGTATTATGTCTCAGAACAGCACTCCCAACCAGGATGCCTTTATGGTGTGGCTGGAGTTCTCCAGTTCTGTGGAGACTTTTATTTTTAAGATGTCTGCCTCTATGCCCCAGTCTGCCCAGACTCTCCCTCCTACTCATGCAGCCCCGGCCACTATTCAACCCCTTAAGGTTACAGCACTCCTTCATTGCACTTTGAGCTGTTTTTCTTTGGTTTTGCCCCTAGATTTCTTTATATTGAATTAAAAGCAACAATATGTAACATATGTATTCACTTCTTAATCGTCTGTGAAAATTTGACCTCTTTCAACAACATCTACAGACCTATGTTAAACCGTATTGTGTTGAAATACTTGATGTGTTAATACATTAACACTTTTTTTTCATGAATGTAGAGCAGTAATCTAACTAGTATAGCATGTGATTAAACTAGTGTACAAGTAAACTCCTCCTGTTTTGGAGTACAGTATTTAATATTGTAATCCTGGGAATTCATTGACATTTCTATCAAGACAGCAGGAACAGAAAACTTTAAGTATAGATTGTTCTCTGGACACAGAACACAAATTGTGACATTTGAATACTTTGCAGGTCAGATTTATTCACTGGCTGTTTCTATTATCTTCCTTTATGTCACCTTCTCCTTTCTCTATATAATTTGTCACATTTCATTAATGTACACTTTGCATAATGTACTAATTTGTATGGCGCTGTGTTGTATATTTATACTCATTTGTCCCGTGTAAGACCAGTTTCTTTGGATACCGTACCACTTTCCTGTCTTACACATCTTGTGGATTGTATCTGATATCAGCATTTGCATTTCATTTTATGGACATCATTTTTAGTTCAAAGCTTACACAAATTTTGGATAAATATAAAAACTTGCAGTAACATATCTCTCTCTTGTTGTCCCTCTTTACTTATTTATTCTGTGCTAAGATTAATTAGTTGCCAGTGTGCCCTGTTTTTATTATATATCAATTTGCTCTTGCCTTCTGTTAAGACGCAAATGATTTTTTTTTATCTGTAATGTTCATGTTGCCTTCAGGTGTAGACAGGGCATGGCTGCTACAATTAAGTCTGAGCAGTAGGTTTAGCCCATTAATTATACAGCCTACAGCATATTTTAGCAGACAGCAAGCTCAAGGATCCCGTCCTACTGTTCATATGTGTGTTTGATGTTGCTCAGACATTCTCTCATCTCCATTTTGCATTTCAATTGAAAACAATGCAGTTTCTGTGCATTCACCTCTCATTGGACTACCTGCAACTTTTGTGCAAGCAAACACTGGAGCTGGCTGGTGTTGAGTTCAGCGCTCATGCAATTTATCTAATTTTACATGCGTTTAGCCTGGAGCAACTTGATAAAAAAAAATGCTCCAGATAATGAACAAGTCATGCATGTGCTAACAAGTGTGCTAAAACCAGTCAAAGATACAAAGATGGGTGAATTAAGTCTTACAGACAAGGGAGCTTTCTTGTGCAAGAGGTGCCCAGACTCCAAACATTAAGGTCCCAGATTCAATCCTGACATTTAGGTGTTGTTTTTAACATTGACACTTACATACTCAAAAAGTAAAGATTTAAACATAGTACATTTATATTGCATATGTTGGACATTCATTAATAATACAATGTAAGTAAATGTACCACTTCCGGTAGATAAGCATATTTTGCATTGTCAAACCAGATTATGTAATCATTTACATGCATATTATGTAAAGTTATGTACTTTATAAAGTTTTTTTTCTTTTTTGATAGGTAGGAAAAATATGGAATTAAATAAGACAGACTCTAATATTACTGATCAGTATGATGGAGGATACGTCGGGAATCCAGTCCTTAATTTTACTATAGCCAGCTCTGTTGCCATAGCCCTCTGTCTGGTTGGAATGGCAGGAAATGTTATTGTATTCTGGCATCTTTCTTTCAAGATCAAGAGGAACAAATACACAGTTTATATTATCAACCTGGTGGCGACTGACTTAGTTATTTTACTGTTTACAGCATTTTTAATGGTAATACGGATTTATTCACTGAATGGACCTGACTCTTTTACTAGTACATCTTATGTTAACTTCTATCGTTTTGTGAAAATATGTCATGAAAGCTCTCAATATTCAGGGATGTTTTTCCTCACAGCCATCAGCTTGGAAAGATGTCTGTCTGTCGTTTTTCCCATGTGGTATCATTTTCATCGACCAAAGAACCAATCATCCATCACATGCTTCCTACTTTGGATTACTGGATTTGCAGAGGGTCTAATTGGGAATTTTGTGTGTCCACTAGAAGATTTTATACATCAGACAAAAAACTGCACAGGAATTCAACTAATGGCGTTTATTATAGGCATTGGTGTCTGCCTGCCATTGATGGTCCTGTCTAGTCTCACCCTACTAATCAACATCAAACGGACCTTCAAGGATCAGTACCCTTCAAAACTTTATATCATTATAATTGTTGCTGTCATTGTATTTATCTTGACAGTCCTACCATTTAATTTGTTGTTTTTTTTAAAGTATTTCAAACTATTTCCCTTAGATGTTTACTACACAAGTCTCTCTTATGCCAGCGTGTTTAGCACAGCACTTAACAGTACTATGAACCCTTACATTTACTTTATGGTAGGAAAACAATGGAAACAAAGATCTCAAAATTCCATACACGATATTCTTCAAAGGGCTTTCGTAGATGAGGAAAAGTAAAGGAAGAAGAAAAAAGAAAGCAATGAAACAAACAGTTCATCATATCAAACCCAGAATTCAGATGTGGGAAGACAATCTTAAAAAAAGCAGTACTACTACTTAAACTATTTTCTCTGAGCTTGTATACCAGTCATTCCAAATGCTTGTTTACGATGTCCTAAATGGTGTAGTTTCAGAATATTCTCACAAGGTGTCAGGCTGCTTTAAAGGAAGTCAATGTTTTAACAAATTATTGTATTTGAATGTAATTCACTCAGCCACACAATTTCCCCATACTCAGTAGATCACACAGAGATGATCTATCACTATCTCTAAATGCTTCTAAGATGAGCACTCTGCAGGACAGTTTCCTTTAGCCATTGATTAAAGCAACAGCATATGAAATAATTTTTCACCTGTTATTTGTGCGTATTAAAAAAATGGTGCTTTGCCATCTGTCATCGATTTCCGGCCTATATAAAACTCCCAGGTGTTGCAATACTTTATGGGTTAAGTCAATAACGCATAATCATTTATTTTTCCAGAATGTAGAGTTGTAGAGCATGTAATTAAACTGATGTACAAGATCCTTTTTTGGATTACAGTGTTACTATTATTAACCTGGTAAATTAACGTTAACATCAAGAATGGAGGAGCAGGAAGCTTCAGACTTAGATTGTTCTGTGGACACAGGATACTAGTTACGACACTTCATAGGTCAGACCTATTAACTGTTTTATTATCTTGGATTATCTATGTCACATTTTTATTTTCCTATACAATTTACAATCATATACAATACATATTTATTGTACACATTTTTATTGAGTTGAGTTATGTATTTAAACTCACATTTCCTGTGCAAGAACACTTTATTTGTATATCATACTATTGTGCTTTTCTTACATACCCTGTTGCTGCAATCTCCAACATACATTTGCACTTCATGTGATGGTTCTTTTACATACATGATTTAAATTCAAAGCTTATGTGATTTAGTGGACATGTATGAAAACCTGAAGTATCAGGTCTCTCTTCATTTACTTTATTACGTTAAATAACTTTGTATATTACTTCATTGTTTTGTTCTTCCTCTAGATCAGGGGTGTCCAAGTTTTTTCTGAAGTGGGCCACTTCATCAGAATTGTATACGTGCGCGGGCCGCACTCATTTTTCACTGTGAGAAAATGTGGCCTTTAATAAGATATGCAGATTAAAATAAAGTAAATGACACAAAACCTTTACTTTTCCTCTCACTGATTTCTGGGCCTAGAAAGTTTTGTGAGTACAAATTCAGGATTCTGGATAATTGAAAATGAAATACCGTACTTACCGGCGTATTACACGCACCGGCGTATTACACGCACCCTCGCCGGAACCGGAAGTGCGGGAGACGCGGCTGCAGATCGTGCAGCTCTAGGAGTTATCGGCGTATAACACGCAGGTAGGGTTTAAGCTTATTTTTTTAGATATAAAAGTGCGTGTTATACGCCGATAAATACGGTAGTTCTATTTATTCTAGGGATGCACCAAAATGAAAATTCTGGACCAAAACCGAAAATTCAGGGTTCACTTAGCTGAAACCAAAAATGACCCCCCACCTTTAAAAATAATAATAAAAAACACCTTTAATAAAAGTAAGTAGCACACCACAATTGGACAAAAAAACAATATGACTTGGCATGATAGGAGTGTGACCGGTAGAAACTGACCAGATTTCAAAGTTCAAAAAAAAATTGTCCCAAATGTGACCTTTTAGCCCCCGAACAACCAAACAAACCAATGCATGGGTTGTATCACTGTACTCAGTGCTGAACAAATATTGGGGTGTTTTTGGCAGTGGCATATTCCAGGAACTATAAATTCATATACTGTGTGTGGAAAAAACACCAAAAAGTTACTACTACAAACTTTGACAAAGGCTTTTGGTAGAATTAGTACACCAAAAGAGTTAAAATACCAGCATTTGAAATGTCCAAAAGATGTCCCAAATAGTGCATGGGCACAGGATCAACAAATGTCAAAGTTCAATTTTAAAAATGTGCACATCACAAATGTGGCCCTTTGCCACCCAAACAGCCAGGCAGACCTATGCATGGGTTGTATCACTGTACTGTTCAGATGTTGCTGAACACATATCGGGGTGTTATTTAACAGTGACATATACCAGGTGCTGTAAAGTCATACTTAAATTACGATGTGTGTTGAAAAAACAAACACCCAAAAATACTACTGCAAACTTTGACAAAGGCTGTGTTACTCACCTGTCCTCGGTTCCCACGCTGCCTCAACAGCCGACGCGTAGGAGAGGGAGACCCCCCTCCAATGCATGGTCACCTCCACAGCAGCCGCCACGAAGGAGAGGGAGACCCCCCCTCCAACGCACGGCCGCCTCCGCAGCAGCCACCACGAAGGAGAGGGAGCCTCAACGCACGGCACTCCGTAGCAGCCACCACGAGGGAGAGGGAGACCCCCCTCCACCGCACAGCCACTTCCGCTGCCGTCCTCTGAAGTGCCGCGCAGGAGAGGCAGACCTCCTGCTGCACGGCGTCCTGCTTCAGCGCTCGTGTGCTGGTTCCTTATTTAAACCTCCTCAGTTCAGCCATACCTTGCCTTGTGATGGTTGTCTATGCCTTGTGCTAGTGCCCAGATTTCGTTACTGTTTTCCCGTGTTTTGACCTTGGCTCGCCTGACTACGTTGATCTCCTGAATCCCGACCTCGGCTACGTTTATCATTTATCCTGATCTCCTGAATCCTGACCTCGGCTACGTTTATCATTTATCCTGATCTCCTGAATCCTGACCTCGGCTTGTTTGAACTTGTTCTGTCCTGGAGTCCTACCTGACCTAGGTGTCTCCAAATACTTGTACTTGACAGGCTGGTGGTAAAATGTGTGCATGGAAAGAGTTAAAATACCAGAATGACCACATGTCAAAATTTCAAGTTTAAAAACTGAATTGCACATGTCCCAAATGTGGCCTTTTACCTCACAAACAACCAGAAATATCCCATGCATGGGTGGTATCACTGTACTCAGAAGATTTTGCTGAACACATATTAGGGTGTTGTTTGACAGCGACATATACCAGGAGCTGTAAATTCATACCTAGAATACAATATATGTGAAAGAAAAACACAAAAAAATTACTACCACAAAGTTTGGCCTGGTAGTAGAATTAGTGCATGGAAAGAGATAAAATACTAGCATTTGAAATACCCTTGAGTGTCTAGTTTTCAAACAGTTATGGTTTAATGGTGTAAATTGAACTGTCCAGCTTCAAAGATGTCCCAAATAGCACATGGGGGGCAGAATGACCACTTTTGAAAAAAATGATTTTGAAATACCAATATGCTGTTTGGACTTATTGCCCTATAACGTGCAAAAAAATCAAAAATAGAAATGCTGGGTATTTCTAACTCAGGACAACTAGTCAAATCTATTTAGCGGGCTTTTTATTAGCTTTTGTAGATGAGTAGAAGATGTTTCAAGTTTAATTAAGAAAAAGTCTTTTTTTACATTTTTTCACAATAGTTTAGATTTTTTTAAATAGTAAATTAGATGATATGATCAAAATAATGGCATCTAAGGAAAAATCAGTATATAAAACTTGTGTTGGTACAGTAAATGAGAAAAAAGAAAATTACAGCTAAACACGAACACTGCAGAAATGTTAAAAGATCCATTGTCATGAAGTGTACAAAAAATATAATCAGCCATTGTATCAAGGGTTTGAGGATGTTTGTGACCCTCATAAACATGACTGTACACTGGTATTCGTATGTATACACTTATGGATATATTTACCATTTTCTGGTCGTTTACCTCTTCTGTATGGTCTCATGGAGTTTTTGACATAGAGGTTTAAATACTAACCATGTGTATTTTCATAATATCAGATGCATTATTATTGTATTATTTATTGCTGATGATTTTTTCAAATTTTCCCTTATATTTACTATGCAGAACCAATCTTGTCCGCTTTGTGCTTCAGTGGCAGTTGCCCCACTTGTTTTGCATGCTAATAGCAGGTATTCAACACCTTTGACTTCAATAGATCCTCTTTACCCTTAATAAAGGCATCTCTGCCAAAATTTTGTGTGAGATCTTACGGGAATCGCTTGTTTACATGTTGTTTCATGCTTGAGATATATGTATTGCTCATATTTATTTCTACTAATGCGCAAATATCCTATAACTTGTGACTCATTATGTGATTGATTATTATTGCTTTGAATTACAATGTCATATAGCATTATTTGGTGTGCTTGTTTATTTTTGCATGTATGATTGGGTTGCTTGTGAGGTAGACAGCCCCTAAAATTACAGCACCCCTTTTCAATGTACCATGGGCGTATTTCTCTTTGGTTTTCCCTCCATAATTTATTTATCTTGAATTCAAAGTAACAATATGTAACATATGTACTCAACATAATTGTGTCTAAAAATGTGTCATGACTACAGACCTATGGGAAAATGTCTGGTGTTGAAATATCTGATATGTTAAGACATTACACTGAGTTACTTTTTAATGAATGCAAAGAATGTGATCTAGCTAGTATACTTAATCTAACTAGGTTATAAGAATACTCCACCCCTTTTGGATTAAGATAATAATATTATAAACCTGATAATTCCTTGACATTTATATCAAGACAGGAGGAACAGAAACCTTCAAGCCTATATTGTCCTCAGGACACAGAACACAAGTTAAGATATCCAGGTTCTCCACAGGTCAGATTATTAACTGTTTTATTATCTTTCCTTATTTTGTTTTCATTTATTCTCCTTTCCTTATATCATTTGTCACATTTCATTTATGTACATTTTTTTCTGGCATTGTATTGTATATTTATACTGTCATGCCCCACTTTCTTTGGTTATCATACTCACTTGCGGATGGTATCTGGTATCAACAGTTCATTTGAGGTTCTTTTATGGACATATCTCGCTCCATTTGCTCCTCTTTACTTATTTATTCTGTACTAATAATCATTAGTTGCCCATGTGCCATGTATTTATAACATATTCAATTTGCCCTTGCCTTCTGTGAGATGCAAACTATTTTTTATCAGTGAAGTCCATGTAAATGTTTTTTATTCTCAGGTGTAGACAGGGCATGCCTGCTACAATTCAGTCTGAGGATTAGGTTTAGCCCAAGTGACCCAGTAATAAAGCAGCGTTAAACATATTTTAGCACACAGCAAGCTCAAGAACCACATTCAGAGTAGAAACTCTTGTGCAAGCAAGCACTCGAGCCAACTGGTGTTGAGTACAGCAAGCACAAGGCTGTCTTTAACACAGGGCCTGTAACAACCACGGTCGCAGGTGTTGGAACTCTATCGGCCCCGAGCAACCCCCTGCGACCACTTATGCATGGCTCTGCAACTTTTCTCTTTGTTGCTTACACTCTGTGTGAGCAACCTCTTTTTTAACGGCTAGGAGAAGCAGGAACACAGTGAGTCCATGTTACATTACTTGACCCTGCTGTGTTCCTGCCTTGTGTGAGCACGACAGAGAAAGCTGCAGGTGAGGTTGGGGGTGCAGGCAAGTTAATTGGAGCAAACATGCCACAAATATGCGGTTTGGGGGCAAATAAGACACAGGAAGGCTGTTTGGGGCAAAATATGACCTGGGCAGGCTGTAAATAGGGTGCAAGCAGGCGGGCTGTTTGGGGGCAAAGATGGCACAGGCATTCTGATTCTGGGTGCCAGGGCTGGCCTTTGGGGTCTGCGACCTGTGAGCTATGTCTGCAATTTAGGGTTCCAATGCATTCTTTATTTGATTTATACATGTGATTTTCAGTTAATCTACTGTATACCTGCAACATTGGGTTTGTGTGTGTTATTTTGTTGCTCTACACCTGCAATGCTGTTTCCATCTGTATTTATACCTGTAAATACAGGGTTTGTTTCCATATGAATATAGGGTTTGTACGTTTTGTTCAGTTGATCTATAACTGCAATGCAATGTTTCCATGTGTTTATTTGATCAATGCCTGAACTACATGAGGGAGAAAAAGAGAGATGTAGCACAGCGAAGGAGAGGACAAAGGGACTCTGGAGGTGATGAGGGTGGAGGGGGTACCACGCGGGTGGCCTGCACAGTGTGCTTAAACACCTAAATCCAGATCTGTTACGGGTCATTTGCTATGTGATCAGCATAGTATTGTGCTCTTCTCCTTGCACAGGGCATGTGGCATGGTGAAATCCCACATGCAGTCACCATGGGTCAGAAGGAGGGAAGGCCGCACTGACTCTGACTGTCTCCTTCTAATCTGTATAGTCAGTGTGGCAAATACTTTTGTTTTTTTATATTGGGATGGAGGCCTTGATTACATGCAAGGGAGCGTGAGGAGACAAGCAAAACCATGCCCAGGGTCCAATCAATATTATCTAGTTTTACATGCATTCGGCCTGGAGCAAAAATTTTCTAGATAATGAACTAGCCATGCATGTGCCAACAGGTGTACAGGAATAGGTCAATTATGCAAATATGGAAGAGTTAACTCTCACACTGAGCTTCCTAGTGCAAAACGTGCCCAGACATCAAACCTAAATGTCCCAGATTAAATCAAATTCAATACATTAACATACTATAAATTGTATTGTTAAACTATATTATATAGTAATTTATATGATTACTATGCATATTTTGTCATGTAATGTACTTTGTAAATTATTTTCATTTTTTTTGATAGGTGGACAAAATATGGAATTAAACAATACAGACCCTAATAGTACTGATTGGTATGATGGAGGATATGCTGATAATCCAGTCATTAATTTTACTATTGCCATCTCTGTTGCCATAGCCGTCTGTCTGGTTGGAATGGCAGGAAATATTATTGTATTCTGGCATCTTTCCTTCAAGATCAAGAGGAACAAATACACAGTTTATATTATCAATCTGGTGGCGGCTGACTTACTTTTTTTAATGTTTACTGCAATTTTAATGGCACTACATATTTATTCACTAAATGGACCTGATAGTTTTAGTACTCCATCTTATTTAAATTGGCATCGTTTTGTGGAAATATGTTACAAAAGCTCTCAATATTCAGGGATGTTCTTCCTCACAGCCATCAGCTTGGAAAGATGTCTGTCTGTCTTTTTTCCCATGTGGTATCATTTTCATCGACCTAAGAACCAATCATCCATCACATGCTTCCTACTTTGGACAACTGGATTTGCACAGAGTCTCATCGAAAGTTTTGTGTGTCCGCCAGATGAGTTACTATCTCAGACAAAAAACTGCACAGGAGTTAAATTAATGACATTTATTATAGCCATCGGTGTCTGTCTGCCATTGATGGTCATGTCTAGTCTCACCCTACTAATCAACATCAAACGGACTTTCAAGGATCAGTACCCTTCAAAACTTTATATCATTATAATTATTGCAGTCTTTGTATTTATGTTGTCAGTCATACCATCACATATTTTATGGCTTTTAATGTATTTCAAACAAATTCCCTTAGATGTTTACTCTATGGGTGTCTTTTATGCCACTGTATTTGTCACAGCACTAAACAGTACTGTGAATCCATACATTTACTTTGTTGTAGGAAAACAATGGAAACAAAGATCTCACCATTCCATACATGATATTCTTCAAAGAGCTTTTGCAGATGATGGAGAAGTAAATGAAGAGAGAAAAATATCACAAAGCAATGATGCAAACATTTCATCATGTCAAACCCAGAATTCAGATGTGGAAAGACAATCTTAAAAAAACAAATACTACTACTTCAACTATTTTCTATGAGCTTATATGTCAGTGGTCCCAAATGCTTGTTGTCTCTAAGGTCCCCATATTTTCAGAATATCCTCACAACGTTCCAGGATGCTTCGTGTTCATCTTTGGGGAAATAGAAATCTTCGTATTCTACGAATATCTGTCTGTCCCCTTGTTCATTTTGGGAGAATATTTGTATAAGTTCATTGTATTTGTTCCTTTTCTTGGAAGAAAGTGGATCAGAAAGCTTAGACTTAGAGTTATAGGGTTAATGTAAGGTTAAGGATAGTAGTAGTGTGCTGGTTTGGGTAAATATCTATTATTAATTTATCTAATTTTACATTTAGTATGTGTTATTAAAAATGAGAGGTTAATACCCCTTGGCTGCTAAGCCATTTCCCACCCTGGTGCTAAGCTGGTTTTCGGCATTTTGGTGCATCTCACATTTAAACGAGTTTAGAAGTACATTTCTTGGGAATAAACTATACAAACCATATATTGTTTTTTTCAGCACACCCAGCAGATTCCAAATATACCATTTTTATATGTGTATGTCTCATTAGGTTTGCAAAATAAAGCCAAAAATTTCATTTTTTCACTTCCACTCAATAAAAACTAGATTGTAATTTTATTTTTCTAAATTCTAATATCAAAACCTGTGTTACTAAATATTTGTAGTAAGTAACCGGTCTAAAATAAACAGACATTGAGAACAGTAGACTTTTTTTTTCTAATATTTTATTGCTAAAAGTTCAATTTACTAGAGTATCACAAAATTCATCTTTAAATTTAATGCATGGGTGCCATCAATTAAACAGCTCTAGCTGCCCAGGATGTTAAAATATGCCAACAAAACTATATATTTTTAGAAACTACACCCCCAGCCGCAGCAAATGAGGTCTTATTTGTATTTGTATCACAAATCTGACGTGCACAACAAATAAGTGAATATCACACATCCAGGTTTGTCCTAGAAGCACATACAGCCCCTCATTTGATGCGCTAAGGGGTGTAGTTTCTGCAAATGTATACTTTATTTACCCTAATTTAACTTCCCAGCTGTCTTGAGCTGTCTAATTGCAGGCATCACCCCTAAATGTTTTAAGACAATTTTTTAACAAGATTCTGAAATCTGCCATATCTGAAGTTAAAGTGGTCTAGACATCTGGGAAGTTAAATTAGGGTACATAAAGTACACATTTCAAGAAACTACACCCCTTGGAGCTTCAAATGAGGGGCTACATGTATTTCTAGGACAAAAGTTGAGTGCACAAATAATGATGGAATATGTCGCTTTGGCTAGAAAATGTTTTTTCTAACCATAGCGACATGTTCATTTGTGTCTTGCGCACTCCAGGTTTGTACTAGAAACACATGCAGCCCCTCATTTGATGCGTCAAGGGGTGTAGTTTTTGAGAATATGTACTTTTTGTGCCATAATTTAACTTCTTGCGCGAGCAGTAATGCCACGTCAAGGCTTCAACCCTAATTACTGACCTTTTATATCTCCATTCACTAGCAGAAGCACACACCATACTATCCGTACATTCACTCACAGAAGCACACACCATTCTTTCCCCTTACAATCCCAAAGAAATGATGGTAAAGGGAGAAAATAAAATCACTTTTACAGCAAAAATAAGTTTTGCAGTAAAAATGCAAGGCGCTCCAGCGATGAGATGGTTACTCACTTACCGCACAGGCTAAATGGCTGATTTTAATAATATTTGCACATCATCAGGATTTCAAAAAATGCCTTCCTCTACCATTGGCTAAATTTAACCCCATGATCAAAGGGATCATGAGGTTAAAATTTAGTATCGGCCATTTTTAAAAAGGGAATGTGACTTTTATAGCTATATGATCACTGTGGTAACATTGGCTACCACAGTGATCATTTAGCTAGAATACTTAAACTTTTTTTTTTTTAAAGTTAAACCAGTTTATGTTTAGATAATTTAATTTGGGGGTCTCTAGGCAATTTTGATCTTTATTTATCTGCCTTTAGAGACCCCCAAATAATTTTTTTAACTTTTTTTGTACATTTTTATTTTTTTAACATAATATTTTTTATTCTTTCTTTACAAGCATTATACCGTTGGAAAGGTGAGGCGATTACCTTTCCAACGGTATATGTTGGGGGTCTGTAGCTGCTTAGATGCCTGAGATTAACTGACAATTGTCAGTATTCAATAAAGTTGCGCGGTGACGTCATCGCGTCATTTCGCGCGACGTCACCGGCCGGATCGGGTGGTCCCAGTGATGCCCTTCAATATGAGGGGCAGATCGCCGGGGTAAGTGGTGACCTCCATAAAGGTAAGAGAGTGCTAGTGACGGCATGGTGCCGTAGTTAGCACCTGACTGGGACTGCTAGCGACGGCACCATGCCGTCGTTAGCAGTCTATCGATGCGCCGTTCGTTAGGCAAGTCAAGGGGTTTAAAGTTAAGACTAAAGAGAACCAAGTAAAAGTTTTCATCTTAATAATAGAGTATAATAGAATATATTATTAATTTTAATTTCATTTGTTTTTGGCTCACCTCAGTCCAGTCAGTGAAGTAAAACTTGTTGGGCCCTAGTGAGTGCAGCCACATAAGTGATGTGTGGGTTTTTTGTTTTTTTTTTTTGTTCAGCAAGCAGTGACGGTAACTGTTTTGTTGTTAAACACGGGAGAAGGAAGGTCGGTCCCGGGAACTCCTCTATGGGCAGATCTAAGGCTGCCCGTCAATGCAGGAGTTCCCCGAACGGTTCCCTAACCTGACGTCCTGTCTCCGGTCCATCCACTGGGGGCGCAGTGATTCTTCTGGCTGTGTGATGGACGTCTGGAGGCGTGGTCTTGGCTCGGCTTGGAGGCGGGGTTTTCTCTCTGGTGCCAAATTTAAAAATCCCTGCTGAGCTTTCTCAGGCAACCTGTTGTGGTCTGCTACCCGTGATTCTGAGTTTTCTGCTTATTTCTGTTTTGGACCCTTGCCTGCCTGACCTCCCTTTTGCCTTGTGATTCTGTACTTTTGCCTGTGCTACCTGTGCATCGCTTCTCGGCCTTTTGGCTAAGATCAAGTGTCTTGCCTGAGGCTTGTGACGATTGGTTGTTGTTGGACCTCGGCCTTTCTACTTATGTAGACATGCTGCTATTGGGGTTCTAACTGATGCCTTTCTGAACTAAACGAGATTCGGTCACGGTTGCGTTCGCTCGCTACTCGGCCTCCGGGCCTGCAGACCCTAGGAAACCCGTTGTGGACTCCCCAACACCGAGTGGATGCATGCTGGAGAAATCCTAACACTCGTGAGGCTTGAGCGCACGGTCTACCTTTGGGTGCTGGGAAAGACCCCCCCTCTTCTTGAGGCTGTCTTCTCCCTTACTTTTGGCCTTTTTTAGTGCCTTTTTCCCCTCTTTTTGGCCTTTTTTAGTGCCTTTTCCCCCTTTTTGGCCTTTTAGTCCTTTTCCCCTCTTTTTGGCGCTTTTTTAGTGCCTTCCCTCTCCTTTTGGCCTTTTTTAGTGCCTTTCCCCCCTCTTTTTGGCCCTTTTTTAGTGCCTTTTCCCCTCTTTTGGCTTTTTTTAGCGCCTTTTTTCCTTCTTTTTGGCCTTTTAGTGCCTTTCCCCCTCTTTTTTGGCCTTTTTTTAGTGCCTTTTCCCCTCTTTTGGCCTTTTTAGTGCCTTTCCCTGCCCCTCTTTTTGGCCTTTTTTAGTGCCTTCCCCCACCTTCTGTCCCCCGTGCTTTTAATCTCTCCCTCTTCTCTTTTTCAGCTCCCCACGCTTTCCCAGCCAGACCCGACGAGGAGCGAAATGGCAACCCAGACCACTGAAACCCAACAACCCAGCCAGGCCACCGGAAGCCGAGTCCAGCCTGCTGCGACCCCAGGGAGCCCACCTCCCCTGGAGAACTGGATGAGGCAGACGGTGGTCCTAAAACTGAAGGAAGTGGAGGGCCGCACCCCTGACCTGGATGTGGACACCTTCAGCAAGAAGGTAGTGCACGAGGGAGCAGGCTTCAGCCCAGCGGAGACCCTGAGCGTCCAGTCGTTTTTGAAGGGAATGTTCTACGTAACATTCATCTCAGCGGCGGTCTGCAAAAGGTTCTGGGAAGCCTTCAGGGCGGCGAAACCGGACCAGGTTCTCTCCCGTTTCTACGGAAATAGCCCCATCCACCGGGAGGAGAGACCCGTGACGGTCTCCATGCGGAACCCCCACACCCCAGGAAAAGACGTGGCAACTTTTCTGGGAAGATACTGCCACATCGTGAAAGAACCGACCAAGATCCTCAATCAGTACGGCTTCTGGACAGGAAAATGGTCCCTCGTGATCCGGCTGAGGGCAGACTCCACCTCACCGGACGGGCTCCAACACCTTCCGCAGAGCTTCGCCCTGGGAAATTCTACAGGCATGCTTTTCTACCCTGGACAGCCCACAACCTGCAGACGATGCAGCCAACTGGGACACAGGGCGGAGGAATGCCAACAGAAATCCTGCAGGCACTGCAGAGTGGTGGGGCACGAGACCAAAGACTGTCCACGAAAGAAGACCTGTAACCTGTGCGGCGATCCTGACCACGTCTACAAGGATTGCCCAAAAAGATCAAGGTCTTATGCAGCGGTAGCAGCAGCCAAGGCCCCGGCCAAGGTCCCCTCAGCGGCCCCGACCAAGGCGCCGGCCAAGGTCCCCCCATCGGCCCCGACCAAGGCTCCAGCTAAGGCGCCATCACCGCAGACACCCACTCCGGCAACTCCGAAAGCGGCACCCAGGAAAGGTAAGAAAGCAGCTCCCCTCCCTGCCAAGACTGTCGTGGCTCTGCCCGCTGTCAAGGCTCCCCCTCCTCCCCCCCCAGAGGCAGCGCCATCCCTCCCCTGCGCTGCCTCCGACCCTCCCTGTTTCACCCCCTTCTCCCTCCCTCCCCTCCCCCTCTCTGCAGCAGCTCTAACCCCGTCCCTAGCTGCTGCAGACCCCGACCCTTTCCCCCCTCTTGTTTCCGCTGCAGACAACCCCCTGGAGATGCCGCCAAAGGGAGCCGGAGCCAGAAAGCGTAAGCACAGCGGCAAGAAGGCGGAGGAGGACGAGGACAGCGAGACCGAGACGAGCCCCGCCAGGATCTCTGTCCAGAAGAGGGCACCACCACCAGCCCCCACCGTTCCCACTCCTCCCGAGCCCGCTAACGACAACGACGACACGCTGGAAAAGATGGTCCAGGACCTGACCCCGTCGGATGAGCCAGCCACCGAGACCGAGGCTCTGATCCTCAACCAGCTGGACATCGACAACCAGGTCTCCCTCCTGGATCAGCTGCTAGACGAGGCCGTCTGGACCCCCGTGAACCCCATCGACCACGGCGGGGAAGATCCTCCCCCACCAGGGGGAGGAGGCGGTAACTAGTGCCTCTGTTTGAGCTAACCTTCTTTTTACTCCCAACTAATGGCGTCAATTTCTATTTTCTCCATTAATGTGAGGAGCATGAAGGACCAGTTCCGGAGGCGCGGTTTACTAACCTTCCTTTCTTCCCAGCAGTGTGACGTATATATGTTGCAGGAATGCGCTTTACCCTTCTCTCGTTCTTATCGCCATCTATGCAGGGAATGGTCTCACGGCCCGTCCTTTTGGTCCGGCGGTAACGGCTGCAAGTCGGCGGGGGTTGCTATCCTGATCCGAGGAGCCAACTTCACGGTGGACGCTGTCCAGGAGCTGGTCTGCGGCAGACTCCTAGTCGTGGACGGATCCTGGGCGGGGGAGCCTGTCAGGCTCATCACCGTGTACGCCTCCCCGGAAAAGAAGCAACGGCTGGAGCTGCTCCAGAACCTGCGGACCCAGCTGACCACCACCAGGGCCATAGTGATGGGCGGGGACTTCAACTGCCCGATCGAGGAAGGAGGGCGCACTTCCACCAACGCAACAAACCTGGACGTGACATCGAAACTGCTCAGAGAGATTGTCACAGAGGCATCCTTAAGGGACGCTATGGGCTCCATCGGGACCGGCTCCGTGAACTATTCTTGGAGCCGGCCGGATGGCTCGGTGCGTTCCCGGATAGACTTTGTGTTCACCTCTCGAGCGGTAGAGCATCAGCAGTGCTCCATGGTGCCCTGCTACTTCTCAGACCACAGGGCTGTTCGGCTCCAGTGTGCCCTGGGCAAAGGGTTTCCTCCCGGTCCAGGCTCCTGGAAGCTGAACTGTGCCCTGTTAGAGAGGCAGGAAATCGTGGAGGAGCTGCGTAATGTATATTCTGATTGTGTCAGTACAAAGTATCTGTTCCCCACTGTAGCCCAGTGGTGGGAGTTTACTAAAGTAAAGCTGCGCTCTTTCTTTCAGGCTAAAGGAAGACTCCAGGCGTGTGAGAGGAAGAGGAAATTCAGGCGGCTGCAACGCAAGCTGCAGTCCCTGTTGGACCTCCAACAGTGCGGATGGGACGTGGACGAGGAGCTGGAGGAGACCAAGGAGGGCCTGAAAAGGCACTTTGAGGAGGAATCCAAGCAAATCGTCTTCCGTTCCAAGGTGGAGAACCTGGAGAAGGGTGAGAAATGTAACTCTTTCTTTTTCAGGAAGCTCCACTCCGCCCACACGCCCCTGACGGAAATGAGAGACAGCGAAGGCGTGATCAGACAGGGGAAGGAGGAGGTCCAGAAAGTGGTCGTCGACTACTACCGGGATCTCTACTCCCCCAAAGACACAGACCCGGAGGCTGCTGAACGGTTCCTGTCAGGTATCACTAACACCATTGATCCCGCAGGTCGTGCAGCCATGGACGCCCCCTTGACGCTGGAGGAGCTGCACTCTGCCGCCAAATCCTTCAGGAAGGGCAGGACACCGGGCAGTGACGGTCTCCCAGCCGAGTTGTACACAACGCTGTGGGACCTCATCGGCCCGGACCTGCTCGACCTGTACGAGGAGATGGTGGTGGAGGGCAGGATGCCCCCCACGCTGAGAGAGGGAATGATCACGATCCTGTATAAGCGGAAGGGGGAGAGATGCGACCTGAAAAATTGGCGTCCCATCTCTCTCCTGAACGTGGACTACAAGATCCTCGCCAAGGTACTAGCCACCAGGTTGAAGAAAGTCATCGGGCAGATCGTCCACCCCGACCAGACCTGCGGCATCCCAGGACGCCGGATCGCGGACAGCCTGGCCCTCATCAGGGACACGATCTACTACATCAAGGACCGCAACGTCCGTGCCGCTCTGGTCACCCTAGACCAAGAGAAGGCATTTGATCGACTGTCTCATGGTTTTATGGGTCAGGTACTGCGGAGGTTTGGGCTGGGGGAGATGTTCTGTTCTTATGCTAACCTGATGTACCTTGATATCCGCAGCTCGGTGCTGGTGAACGGCTGGAAGACTGACCCCTTCCCTGTCCTCTCTGGGGTCAGACAAGGCTGCCCTCTCTCACCTCTTCTTTTTGTCTGTTGTATAGAGCTCTTCGCCGAGTGCATCAGACGGAATCCAGAGATCAGAGGGATCACCGCGCCGGGCAGAGACAAGAAGGAGATAAAGTGCTCGCTCTACATGGACGACGTGACCATCTTCTGCGCGGATCGCCGGTCGGTGAGAGCGCTCGTCCAGACGTGCGAGGACTTCAGCCGAGCTTCAGGCGCAAAGGTCAACTGCGGGAAGTCGGAGACCATGCTGTTCGGGCAGTGGGACCTGACTTCTGAGCCGATCCCGTTTCCCGTCAAAGACCGACTTCCTAAAGATCCTGGGAGTCTGGTTCGGCAGAGACGGCGCGGCCCTGAAAAGCTGGGAGGAGAGACTCAACAAAGTAAAGCAGAAATTTGGGCTGTGGAGCCTCAGAGACCTTACCATCGAAGGGAAAGTGCTGGTGCTGCGCAACGAGATCCTTCCCGTGCTGCAGTACGTGGCTCAGGCCTGGCCCTTGCTGGTCACCATCCACCGAGCCATCAACCGAGCAGTTTTCCACTTCATCTGGGGCTCCAAAATGGACAGAGTAAAGCGCGCAGTGATGTACAAGGAACCCGGCAAGGGAGGCAAAGGAGTGCCTGACATCCCTACCATGCTGCGGACTTTCTTTGTGTGCAACTGCGTGCGCAGGACTCTCAGAGACGTAGTGAAAGGCTCCGCTGGAAACTCCATGTCTCGCTTTTTCCTGCTGCCCCTGTGGAGGCAACTCAAGTGGGAAAAGTGGGACAGCTCCGTCCCTTACAATTGGACTATGCCCTGGTTCTACTCGGACGTGGGCAAATTTGTAAGGGAGCACCAACTGGAGGGAGTTAAACCAGACTTGTGGTTACCCCGTGTGATCCACAAGCTCATCAGAGCCAAAGACACTATGGAGAACATCCCAGGGCTCCCCGACGCCACAGCCAGGACTGTCTGGGCTAACGTGTCGTCGAGCAGGCTAACCAACAGGCATAAAGACATTGCATGGATGGCCATTCAGGGAGGCCTCCCCCTAAGGACATTTATGCATGCCAGGGGGCTGTGCAGATATAGACACTGCCCACAGTGCATTGTGGAGGAGGAGACTTCCCTTCACTTGTTCTGGCAGTGCCCGTTTGCACAGGCTTTGTTCAGAGCCCTGGAGCTGGATCTCAAGGACTCTATCGAGAGAAAGTACCTGTCCTACCATTCGGTACTTTACGGACTTTTTCCAGGAACACACACGGAGAGCGCCATTGAGGATGCTTGGCGTCTCATGTGCTGTGTAAAGGACGCTCTATGGTTTGCCAGGAACCGCCTGGTGCTGAGGAGGGAGCAGGTCACAGTCCGTGACTGCCGCAGGCTTATCCACAGCCTGCTGAGAGACTACTCTCTCAAGGACAGTCTAGAGGCTGAAGACTAGCCCCATTCTCCTCGGCCCCCTTTCCCCCCCATTTCCCCAGGTTATGTTCCACTAATGTGCTAACCATATGTGCCACGTCTGGAAATGTAATTGTACACTGCTTCTACTGAGCTTTCCGTTAACTGAAGTCGTACTGTAACGTGAATTGCCCTGCGCTGCGTCGCAGTACTGCTTATCGACTGTCTGTATCAATATTACTGAGGAATGTATCTTTGCTGAAACAGGTTGTCTGTTTTACAATAAGCAGTTTTGTATAATAAACTTAAATACAAAAAACCTGTGCACCGACCCGGCCTGTCTGATAACCTGCTCCTGTGTACCGACCTGGCCTATCTGATAACCTGCTCCTGTGTACCGACCCGGCTTGTCTGACTACCAGCACCTGTACCTGTTTTTCATACTCAGTACTAACCTGCTACCTGTGTTCACGGAGAGTGTCTCACTGTTGGGATCATCTAAGTCCTGGATTACCGCTGTTGGGTCTTCTCCCTATACAGCAGTTTTCTAGGCAGAATAACTCCTACGGTGAGTACCTCTAGTGATACGGACGCTACATAAAGTAAAAGTTGTTTAACCTCCTAATATAATAAGTAATTGTAATTTATAATCTATTATTGTTACATAGTTATATAGGCTGACATGCGTCCATCAAGTTCAGCCTTTCCTATATCTGTTAATTTGTTGCTGTTGATCCAAAAGAAGGCAAAAAAACCCAGTTTGGCTCTTTCCAATTTTGCACTAACCAGGGAAAAAAATCCTTCTTGACCCCAAAATGCAGTCAGATTTCTCATTGGATCAATAAATTGTTTCCCCATAATTCAAAATTATATCCCCGAATATTATGTTTTTCCAGGTATCCATCCAGTTGCAGTTTAAACGTCTGTACAGACTCTGATAAAACTACCTCTGCAGACAGAGAATTCCACATCATTATTGTATATAGGCAGTGAGTGTAGCATCTTGTGCAATATGTACTAAAAAGCTGAGGATTGGTTATTCTCATATAGGGGTGGTCTTCCAGGACCTGGTGGTATCATCTAGGGCAGGGGTGGGCAATTAATTTTCCCATGGGGCCACATGAGAAATTGGAATGGTTTTAGAGGGCCAGACCAACATACGAAGGCTACAAACTCCGAAGCCTTGTCCATTTTGTTAACTTATGTGCTGTTTAATAAAGTTATTCAAGCCTACGTCATTGGTAGAGGTGCTTGAATAAGTAAGGCCTGAATAACTATTAGCACAGCACAGAAGTGAACAAAATGAACAAGGCTTCGGAGTGCATAGTTTCGCTGCTTCCCGTTGCTGACACCGGACTCATTGGTGAGTCACCAGCAGTGGCGTCTCCAGCTTTCATATTTAGGGGGGGCACATGGGGGGCCAGGGACCAAAGTAGGGGGGCCAATTATAAAATGGTACATATACACTATATATATATATATTATATATATATATATATAGTATATTATAATATATATATATACACACGTTAGACGTGCATTTTTAACTACATAATATGCACTTATCTCTTTGAAGTAAAGACCGTGATTGAAATATGATTTCAAAATAACAGCTGCACTGGCAGTTATTTTTCATTCTTTAATATTAGCCCCTGCTGACAATATATATAAATATTAGACCCTGCTGCCGATATATATAAATATTACACCCTGCTTCTGATATATATTAATATTAACCCCTGCTGCGGATATATATTGATATTAGCCCCTGCTGCGGATATATACTTATATTATACCCTGCTGATATACATAAAAATTATACCCTGCTGCCGATATATATTAATATTAGCCCCTACTGCCAATATATATTATTAGTCTCTGCAGCCAATAT
>VKOC01015417.1:0-21311 GCA_009364415.1 Spea multiplicata | reverse complement strand
ACAGAAGATATGATCAGGAGAGGGCTGCTAATAGGGCAGTTGCCCTGGGCAGCTCTTAATTAAACATTTTGACTTTGCTTTTTTTGCTTGTGTTACTTGCACATATCAGTTCCTCATAAAGCCACCAGAGTAGACGGCAGGAACTTTAGACATCATTTACATCATTAGCATGATCTGGGGATGCTCTCAATGGTCTGGTCGTTTATTAGCTTCCTATAAATCTGTTTTGTAAATGGATAATGCACAATACTGCATGTTTGTGGGACACAGAAAGTATTTGTGACTTTAGTACTTGGCCATTTGGTTGGACTTTTACCCCGGGTTGCGAGGCTTGTTATACCTGCATTCACCTGTAAAAATCTCTAAGACATATGCTCATGGGGTTGCTGCGCCAGCCTTCCATCACAAACCCAGAACAAACATAAGACTGACTACGTTCCCTCTTCTCTTGCCTCAGGAGAGTGGAACCATTCCGATTCTTTATACACTGATGCTCTTCAAAGACACCTTTAGAGTGTAGGCAGCCTGGGGGGGAATTCTTTTTCCAGACACAATTTGGAAGCAACATGAAGGCCTTGAAGTTGAAAGGCATAGACGGAGGAAGAGGGGCATTGAAAGGAGTTGAGGGGCAGAGTCTGCACTACAGTCTGTCCCCTTTCCCCTGTGAGGAACGAGGAACCTGGAATAATAGTAGCATTTCTGTCAGAGCTGTGGTTAACCGTACTCCTCCCTGACCTTAATTGTGACCTTAATTAGCGCTTGATATGTTTAATATGCCAGTAGAGCTATACAATTAGAAAGAAAAAGAATAGCCTGACACATGGACAAAACCAAAACGAAGGAGGGAAGGGGTACACAAACTTGCACTGAGGGCAAAGTAAAATTAGATTAGATTAACGCATTGTGTTGGCAAACACTATCGAGGATTCTATCCATTTACTTTTCCCTTTAAATTAATAGTTTTAGACACATTCTGGAAGGATTCTCCTTTCAACTATAGCTGTTTTAGCCTAGGTGTCTCAAAAAAAAGGATATCTCCATGTTCTTGGAACAGTGGCCCTTGACTCGACCTACCTTGTACCCCGAGGATTTGATGTGCACACCTCTCTTGGTCAGAGTGGATTTCATCCGGATGAAGAAGGACCGTTCCAGAGAGTTATCCTGAGGGAGATTCCCGGGACTACCAGACTCCACTGTAAAAGGATAACACAAGTTAAGCATTCGGATAAAGAGTATTGTATAGGTAGATGTGACTATATTTTGGTGGTTTTGTAAAATCACTATTACTTCACAAGTAATGCGTTGAGATATGAGCTGCTGGTCTGAAGGAGAGTGAGAAGGTTAACATGGAAAGTGCCAACAAGATGAGGTTAAGCAGCTGTCTCTTAGCCTGATAATTCTCTTCTCTAATCCAGTGGAATCAAACTTATTTCTTTTATCACAGGGCTCCCATTTTGAATTAAATGAGCTCATTAGTTATAATCAAAAGCTGCAAGATCAAAAACTGGAGTGTCGGCTTCAGATCCAGCTGGTTGGAGGATCCGAAGCGCGGCTTCACCAGAGAAAGGGATCACAGGGACTGCGCGGTGGGGTGGGCCATGACAGATTGGGAAAGCAGCGCACGTTCCTTACAACGGGAAAACCGTTTCCGCTACGAGCCAAAAGGGCCGCTAACACATGGCCACATTACTAGCCAAACGTATAGTTATCTGGTTACCATGAGATTGTTAATGAATATAAGATTTTCTGATTTCAAAAATGCGAACATTTATAACGCCCTGTAGACAGGCCTCCCTTTTCCACAGCTTCCTCTTATGTGCAAATATATAGATATTATCATATTTATCATATTCATCTTTTTTCCCAGAAAAGAACAGTTAAACGGCATCCTTTAATACCGGTAATAATAGGCTGAGTAAACCTCCGTGGACTCACAAACCAATCGCTGATTAAACACAATGCCTGGTTATATTGTTTTTATTATTTATCGTTTTATTTAGCGCCACCATATTCCGTAGCGCTGTACAATGGGTAAACAGGACATAACAAGTAGTATGTAACATAACAATAACAGAAACAACAGGTGAGGAGGGCCCTGCTCAATGAGTTTATGTGTCTGGCGCACGTTGGGTCGCATTTATCCCCCCTCTACAGATACGTAGAAAATGTCCTATTTTAATCTTTCGCTGCAGAGGCTAGGAAACGTTTCACCGGGGGCCGAACTCGTTAAGTAACAATGCCTTTAATTACGTTTTATGTAGAATTCCGCTAATGCAGAAGCTTGTAAAGGTTTTCGAACAGTGGTACCAGCAGCATTGAGGGGGATTTAAAAGGGCCGTGGCGGCGGGGAAGAGGTTAACGAGCATTCTGCAGACACCGGCTCTGTGTAAATGCGCAGCGTTTGTGTATATTTCCTGCGGCTGTATCTTTTTGCCTTTCTTGTCTCTCTGTCTGCTCTGTCTCTGTCAGTACACCCAGTGGATTAACAGACTACTGAGGATTCGCTTTTAAAAGAAGCTCTTTTAAAAAGGGTCAGATAAAGAGAGAGAGAGAGAGAGGGGAGAAGAGAGCGAGAGAGAGGGAGAGAGAGACTGTCAAAATGAGCCTTAGACAAAGATTTATTATAAACGATTTAAAGGGCTTAATGTATGTATCCCCAATGAGGCCTCGCAGCTATGAGAGAAGAGAGATGGATTGTGAATGAAGGCAGAGAGAGCGAGAGGGGGGAGGGCGTTCTATGGCCCTTCTTTCACACCCCCTCCAAACACAGCGTGAGCCTGGAAATGCGTTCAATATTTCAAAACAGGAATTGTCCCCGTGTCACAGCGAGGGCCGCTAATAATGGATGAGGCATATATCTAATGAACAGGTTGGAGTGGCGGGGAATACATGGGACGAATGGAGTCTTTAGCTTCTAGATCCTTTAGACGATTGCCAATCCCTAACTTTATCTGGTCGCAGTAACAACGAAACCAGAAGTCAATTCTTCATTTGTTTTCAATGAAAATTTATTTTTTGATTTCTTGCATTTGAACCCGTCCTTAGACCTCTTCGTACTTAGTAACAGATGTTATGCCGCAGAATGTGGACGCTTTAAGGATAACGAGATTATAAAAGTTACTGATCACCACTAGGACCGTCTAAATGAGTTTCCACAAGTTAACACATACTTCATAAAAAAACATTAGCGTGTTGTGGTCTATAGCGATAAATCCCATTTAAAACCTAGTACACCAGACCGACAGCCTTGGACTACACCATTATAATCTGAGGCAAATCTGTCTGGTTGGCTGATTGCCCCAAAAAAGATTTGGTTAAAGAAAAAGATGTGTTTGGTTGTGAGCTGGGCCAGTGTTCTGTCACCAGCAATTAATGACGATAGTATAATATATTTATATTTAATAAAATAAATAATAAAATAATATATATATATATATATATATATATATATAATAAACCTATACAATTTATGTTTCTAATAAAAAATATGAACTTCCCTTTGTAGTCTATAAAGAGGACCACATTTTGAATGTTGATAATATATTTTTATAACCTGGAAAAGAAAAAGGAGGCAGTTGTTCATTGTGCTTTAATTTCATCTAGCTCTCCTTCTTTCTTCCATGACCCCCTCATTCCGAGGTACTGGGAATGAGTGCAGCAAAGTGCTCTGTGGTCTTAAAAGCCACAGTAATGTTTATATTAAGATCACAAAAAGTTTACAAATTAAACAGTGTGAATAAAATACATTATCTTCCTAAACAATGAACCTGCATTCGAAAGATTACAAAGTAACTTAAAAAGTTAAAACAGCCACATGATTTTAGCGCAACAAATGTGTACTTTTTTAGGGGCTAGCGAATAATGTAATTTCTTTTAGGTGACAAGTTCTTTGCTTTAAGATTAATGAATACTCAAGGTGATTAAAGGGGAGCTGTTACTGTCACAGCTTTTATCAAAACTAAAATCCACTTTTTCAATTACTCTAATTGTTTTGGACATATTTAGATTAAAAGTAAGGGACTGCTTGACTGAAGGGAACCAACTTTGTCATACGGTGATCAGCAGATTGACAAAAGAAGAGTAAAAACATAATGGGGATGAGTAATCCTGCTGATCCTTAAGCACGGGGCGTTAAAGAGGACTGATCCCATCATATATACATTTATTGTTTGTTTTTTTAATGCTTCTGAAAACGTACACAGGTTTAAAAGCTCTCCGGCTTATGTTTATCATGTAATACAGCTAAAACTTTAAAGGTATCATCTTAACCAAATTTGCCCGTTTTCTTATATATACAGTTCTACACCTTTATAATTCATTATTTGTGTGGACATTTGTAATAGAGGCAACAGGTAGATGTGAAGGTATCGTATTTTGTTCTGTTTGCTAAAGGGTTAAGAAGATTATGACACCGTAATAATATTACGCCAATCCCGGTGTGTTTCAGCCTGTTTTATCCACTGTGACTAATGCAAGCTCTGATACCCGCCTGTCACGTTCTAATCTTAAAAAAAGGAAAATTGAAGGGAACAAATTAATATGCAAATTTCATCAGGGCTTTGTAATAAAAAATGTCCTTGGAAAAAAAAAAAAAAGCAAGAACGAAAAAAAAAAGAAGAAAAAGGTACAGGACCCGTGAGGTTTGGGGTTTGAATTATCACGGCCCCCGGATCCTGAATGTTGCTCGAAGAGAGAGAGAGGCCCGTTAGGAAATCAGGGAGGAGATCTGACTTGGAAATAATTATGATGAAGAAGAAAGCGCGCATGCAGGCTGAATAAATGGCTCTGCTCCTCACAAGGTCTCTGCTGCTTGCTATTCACTCAGAATGAACGCAGATCGTTGGGGGGAGTGGAGGGAGATCTCAGTGCCGAGTGCATGCATGAGCTGGCTGCTGTGAAACGAGAAAGGATTGGGAATTTGGTAAAGGAATCCCATGTCTACAATGGAATATTCCAGCTCCCTGAAACCGTGCGAGTTACTGATGTTTAACAAGTTACTGTAACATCTAACATAAAAGGGATTTGGAGACTCTTTGTTGCTTTTCATTCCAGCATCTGACATGGGCAACTTTAAAAGACCACTCTGGTGGGCATCAAAATCTGGTGGGCTGTGCAGACACACATTCACACAGAGAAGGTAGCTTCTGCCGTCCGCATCCCAGAGTTTTACTCCAGTATTCAGGTTAATAGGCATATTCTCACACAATTTGAAGCTAAAACCTTCATATTCTGCACACATTTCATGATAAATGTCCTCAGATCCCTTACTAGTAAGCTGAAATTCCTACTTCAAAACTGGCGACTCAATAAGTGGCGTACCTTATGCACTTATCAGTTTCATTTGTTAACCTCACACCTAGGCACCGTTTACTCTTAAGCGTTGTGATGCAGGGTACACCTAGGGTTAGTGGTGCTTGGGTGCAGTATTTCATTGCCACCCCCTCCAGTCAATAACACACATACTCTCTATAATACTATACACTTACACATACATACACACGCACCCTCTCTCCCCACTAGCTCCAGGCTCACACCTGACAACATATGCTGACAGGCATACATTCATGCTAACACCATAAGCTCACACATACACACCCTAAGACCTTACATTTACAGAAACACACTGTAACATCATATGGTTATGCATAAACACACAGTTACCTGCTCTTTTACCCTCCTCTCATCTTCCTCTCTCTCCCACCTTCTCATCTTCATCTTCCTCTCACACCTTCTCTTCCTTCTCTTACACCTTCTCCTCCTGTTCCTCTCTCACACCCTCTCCTCCTCTCCCTCTCACCTTCTGTTCTCCCTCACCCTCTCATCCTCTTCCACCCTCTCCTTTCCCCCTCTGATTCTCTTCCCCTCGTCCATCCACCTAGCTTTCTTTCCCCCCTTCTGGCTTTACAGAGCTCTCTCTATTCATTGCAGCTCCCACTCCCAGTGACCATGGCGGGCATCTTTTTCAGCAGGCACCCTGGTTAGATGGCACCCCACACACACATAAGCAGGCACCCTAGCACGCGGGCCAGACTGCCTCCACTGCCCTAGCCTAGGTACGCCACTGGGCTCAACTATAATTACACTAAACGGGATTACAAATAATCTGTTAATCTGAGCCATCAAAGGAAATCCTGGCTAGGTTATGGAGAAATGAATGATTGTAATGTAATAGACAAACGCATTTTAGACTTCTTTAAATACTTAAGGTGTTAATTTACTGAAATGCGTAAAAAATAGTGGCCAACATTTTAACCAAACCTGGCTGCTTTATCAAAGCTTTAATTAAGGCCACAATGTTGACTACTAAATGTTAATTTATTATTTCAACATCTTGGATTTCCATAAGTCTGAGGATAGCCAGAGAGCTCTCTAACATGATTGACATATACATTAAAAGCAGATTGTGACGGAGCATGTGGTTGTGTATACAAACAACTCTACACAATGACTTGCGTTTGTATAACTAGAGGGAACACAAACAGGTGCTGTGGAAAAACAGCACAGTTGTACATATGTAAACAGGTGCAGATGTGCACAAATTCTGCACACACAGAGGATAAGGCGATGTTAAACCCAAAGACCCTGACATTTATCATTAGGCAGGTGTGGCGAGGGTGAGTTTAATTGCATAAACAGCCTGTAAGTAGGCTGTCATATTTGCTGTCAGCCGGGACGCTCTCTCCGCCAGAGACTGCATATCTCTTGCCTCTGTAATTGAATTCCTAGCAAGCCACAAGAGAGAACAGCCTACGACACGGGGAAAAGAGAAGGGAAAGAAAGGGCTGGAAATAAAAAAAAAAAAGAGCGAGAAAAAGAGAGAGGGATGAAATAAGAAAGATGTAAGAAGGTGAGAGAGCAGACATATAGAGACAGAGGCAGGGACAGGGTGAAGGGACACAGGAAAATATAAAAGGAATATGTGTTAATGAGAAGGGATGCAAGGAAGGAAACATTAAAGGAGAAAGGAAGAATTGGACATAGAGGTAATGAAAGGAGAAGTGGGGAGAGGAGAGGTGTAAAAGAACTGGCATGTGAAGAAATGTTTAAAAAATGATTAAGGCAATGTAACAGTATTTTAAAAAATGACAAAAGAGGGACTGCAGTAACATGCGACGAGGGACTGTCATTACAGCTATGTGGCTCAGTGGTTATAGGAGTGTTAGTACGAGTTTGTACGTATACGTGAATTCAGTTTAATTGTACAAACACGCCATGCTGGCCACCAGCTCCAGCTCCAGCCATGGAAGAGAAAGGAAACTAGGAAAACAGGCAAGAAGCTAGTGCCACACTTCCATACTACGCAGTCCAATGGTACCTGCCATAGCTAAAACAGTGAGCACATTTAAAACAAAGACAACCCAAAGAGGACTCTTAAATAATGCTGTTATAGCCTCAAAATACGCCGATCTTCCTTTTTGCTTACTATACCAGGCGGGGTGTTTTGATTTAAATCAATTTTAATTTTTTAAGTCAATATTTGAAAATATTATAAAAATGGATTAAACGTTCTCCAGTTCTCATGGCAGGCATTAAGCATAATCCAACTGATCACTGCAATCCACAATTAGGGTCTGAAATCTTAAAGCAGAACCCAGAATAAGTCACTGGAAAGAAAAATGAAAGGAGAAAAAGAACAAGAAGTGAGAATGTAAGAAATCCCTCAATTCTGTTACTGTGATACTAAATAGATTTTTTTTTTTACTTTTTCACATTGCCTGATGTTTAATACAGTCAAACAAATAATTAATATTTAGTCAGTATTCGTGGAAGGAGCATGTTGTAAGCATCACAAAGGGATGGGGTCTTTCGGGTCCAAAAAAGTCTTCCGTTTTAAGGAAGCTAAATAAATTGATGCTCAGAGTCCCAAAAATACTGTTCTTTTGTGTAATACGTAAAGAACAATAGACAAAAAACAAGGTTTTCCATGTTCCCCAGGAGAACCACCCTCTGAGAATAAGCAGAAGCTAGAAATCTAGCACTGAAGAAAGAAAGGGAAAAAAAAACAGAAAACCACAAACGTGGAACTTCAATTAATTTAAAGCTTCAATCAGTAAAGGATAAATCCGTCACAGATCTAATTACTAAGGCTCTCGGAAGGCCGGGGACAAGACGCCAATCTCGTGGCTGTTTGAACAGCGTGATGAACTGGGGAGCGATGGATATCAAGTCATTTTGTTTAATTTATAAATGGATTTTCCCCTAATGCTTGAATTATCGTCAAAGCACAATGGAGAAGAGGGGGAGCATAAAGTGGCGAACAACCCCCCCTCCCTCCCTACAATCTTTAGGAACGGCAGTAAAGAGCACAAACAAAATTAAGGATACTGCATAGTTATCAGGCCAATAAAGGAATGTGGGCAAAAGACTCAAATCTTGAAAACGAATCAGAGATTCTATTAAATATGGTGGGAGTTTATCCCATGAGTTCTCTACCCTTCTACATAAGACAACCCCTCCACTTTCCAGGAGCAAAGTCCGAGTGGCTATTGTACCACCACATCCAGCCAGTGTGGAACAAGTAAGTTGGTGAAAATAGTATCTATATAATTCCCCATCAACCATGCTCATTTCACAGAAAAAAGCTACACTTAACATAAAGAATAACATAAATCATGTGAGAGGCTACATTGAGAACATGAGCTGCATCCTGCGTATGGTACGCTTTGTAATTCCACTTCATTACTCTATCCAAACTGAAGAGGAAGGAGTCTGAGATGCCTCCATTGACAGAGACGTCTCTTCCTGGTTCTTGTTTGTCACCAGAATTGTCCCTTCTCTTAGCAAATTTTCAAATATAACTTGTTTCTTTAAATGCCAGTAAAGATATTTCCATTTTTCGTGGTCAAGTGAGTTTATTTATTATTTACTTTTAAAAACAACACCAGTGAATATACCTCAGAAATACCATTCATTCTGGATTTACACATCTTTATAATGGGTGCATTTTCTTTCACTAAACCAAATACAGGCTATACTTTCTATCCCAATGCTTATGACTTGTCAGAATCATATAAAGACAGCTCCACAAAAATGTCCCCAAATTTAAAAAAAAGTCGTATATGCTCCACACTCACCAGGCTCCGGAGTCTCCGACTGGGAGGATGAAGAAGCTGAGCTGGCTCCGTCATCGTTGGCGCTCTGAGAAAGGAGTCCACGGCCTGGTGGGAGCTTCATACCAAGCTGCTCCGCCATCTCCACATGATCCCCAGGGTGAACATAATCAAATATGCTGCTTCCCGTCAGCTCCACCTGCAGATAGGGGTAACATATACAATTGTGAAATATACGTTCAACTACTTGGTCTCTTGCCAGTCGCCCATAGTCCCATGCTATAAATCGGGAGGACGATGGGTTATAGAGGGAGGTTAAGTAGGATAAGAAACAGAAAAGACATGAAGAGGTAGGATCGAGAGGGGAGGTAGCTGTATGTGAGGGACAGAGAGTCTTATGCAGAGGGATCTGTCAGGCCCAAAAATGGCTCCTTCACTTCGTTACACCGAGCCCTCACATTGCAGAATGTACAGCTACGCGTGGCACATGCTCATTCACGCTGTGAGATCTGACTTCAGTTCCTTTCTACAGAGTTCCCTGTAAGCCCATACTTACCACAAACCCCCATCGTCCTCAACTCTCATGGAGAGTGGGGGAGACAAGGCCACTTGGAACAGCTGCTCAACCCTAGTTGAAGCAGTTTATTGATCCACATTCCACAAATACAGGTTTTTTCGAAAATTGACCTTATCTCAAAAGCATCCAAGCATCACTTAGGCCCTTATGTGTTAAAGAAATACATTATACATATATATATATATATATATAATATATATATATATAAAGATAATACTGGGCGTAATAGCAGAGATAGTAGTGGGAAGAAACCGAACACATTTAGTTGGATGACTAAGCTCGAAGCAGACTATGATATGATGGAAAAAGCAGAATCTGACGTCTAAGATGCACAGTTTATGGTGCGAGTATAGAACTGGAGTTTGGAATATGGCAGACATATTCTACCGTAGACTGCTACAGGGAGGTTTGGGGTGCAGAGACATTCTACATGGTCTGTTCACCAAGAGTTGATAATTTTAACAAGCAGACCTTACGATCCATTTTGAAGGGTCAACCCTAATGAGCTTCTAGTGAGCTGACCTTTCATGATGCATATTGTTGACAGAGTTGCAACCGTCAGGTCTCCTGCAAACTCATGGGTTAGTGAATACACCCCTGTGAGATAACTCTCGAGAGCAGTATGTCAGCAATAGGTTGGGGTGAGAAGACAGAAGCATTCAGAAGCTCTCCCCACTGCCCACTTTTCTCCTGTTCCCTCAGTATCTATCTCCATTTGTCTGGTAGTTATTAATTTACAGAATCAACGCTGGGAACAGCTTTTGTGATCTCATATTAAATTTCCCCCTGAATCCGCCCCGTGGCAAAAATTACTCACATCGTTAAAAAATATTTAATTAGGCTGCAGTTTATAGCGGCCTCGCAGGGGAGATGCCGGAATTAATGTGATTTGCATGAATTCCTAAGCCCTTTTTCCTGCTAGAGAGGAGCTGGGAATTGGGTTTTTATCGAGGTCGCTGACACAGACAAGGACGGAGACTTGTGCACATAGAGCAGCCAGCCTCTAGAGAATGCCCCCCTACGCAGAGCCGCTGCCACCACCGCTCACTGCAGCACGCGTCGTCTCTCTAATGGCAAGTCTTTATTCTCATATCTTATACTTAGTCTTGGTTCTCTTCTGCAGATTACCTTCTATACCCTTTCTGACCTCAAAACCCCTCACCCTACTGCATTATTCATGAAGCACCTTCCGGCTCATGGTAAGCTTTGGCAACACTCTATGGAAACTTACCACGCACTATGGCCTATATACCCTTTGCTTTACAGACCACTGTCCAGCTAAAGAAGAGACCTCTGAGGTCCCAAAAGTTGTCTATGTTGACCCAATAAAAGGAATCAACTTCAACTAAAGACTCACACCATTGTCTATGGTGTCTGATCTTCTTCTTGTCATTGTTCTTGCTTATAATTGATGCTGGCTTTTTATTGGACTCCATACAGCAAAACTATGGCAGATAAAGTGTGAGATGCTTTGCGTCAGGGTCACAGAAAATTGGGCACAGGACAGAGGCCACCTTAGTCCTGGCTTAGACAAGCAAGTGTGTGGTTTTAATGCAATGTTAGCACAAAGCCCAAGAGGCATTCTTTTCACACACTACCGAAAACTGGGAAATCTTGTTACAAAAGCTCACCGTCGGTTTTGCTCTAATATAGATGGCCACATAAGACTGATACAGATCTGACACCTTGTCTTTCACTTTAATCGTTCCCTCCTGAAACAAGAGCCAGTATCTCCTCCTTTTAATGACAGGTGTTAGGAGGATAGGGCTGGGAAGTTGCTAAAAGAAAAAAATGGATAATTCAGAAGCCTGTATTCATTGAAATCCCTTGTTCAGAGATGATTTATATCCGAGAGGGATGCAACTTGGAGCTCAGACAAAGGCACGATGGGATGTCATAGTGCAAAAGCAGCCATTTTTCACAAAGGATGGACAATGACATATGAAGGGACCTCACCGTGACAAGAGACTTTCAAGCTTGGTGACACTCACCTCCCATCCCCTCTCTAATTAAGCCCTGTATTCACAAAGAACAAGGATCCATGACATGTATATTTTGGATAAGGCAACACGTCTCAACATTTTTTTGAGCCAAATAAAAAAGTACATACCAAGAATACCAAGTTATGTAGAGATCCTATCGGAATGGTTCTTATCTGCCGTCAAATTCTATGCTTCTATCCACGCATAAGAAGACTATTTTATTTATGCGGCATGTAAGATTGATGAAGGCTACCCATAAAGAGCAATTCTGGAACAAAGTAATTAATTGGTTACTATGGGGATAGCTGCACTTTTACCAACTTATATATAACCTAAAATGTGTCTTGATGTTCTTCTATGATATACCGTACATGTCTCAGAGTCAATGTGAGGAGGGGGAGTGATAAAATGTCGGTATTTAGGGTAAGCACCTTAAAAATAATACTAGGCTTTGGTTTTTTTTACATATGATTATGGTCCCTGCTTCAAATACATACCAGGTGGCAAGCCGATGGAGAATAAGAATGATGTGTCATTAGAAGGTGAGACGTGTGCTTCTGGGATTTATGAATCTGGAAGGGCCATGCGTGTCACGGAGAATAAGGTGAGCTGTACCAGTAATCGTTACCTGTCCGTGAAATATACGGCTGATGCTGATGTATTAGGAGCCAATAAGAGATATCCATACCTACCGAAATTTGAAAGAGGAGCACTTTTCTTTCGGGGAGGCATGACTATGGGACAGGGCTTTACCAAGACCTTTTGTGCGACCTGTTGATAGCTATTTTAGTTACTCAGTAAGGTGTTTAGAAGAAAAAGAAGCATTTGTTGTGTGGTTACACATCATTCTGATCTTTTGGGCTGTAACACACGGTGACACATTCATACGCAGACACCATTCTCAGCTCATCATCGGAAGTATAGGTATGTAGCTCTCCTGTTTGGATATTAAGAGAAGGTGAGCTGTACATGCACCAATGCCTATTACAGGGATACCACACAGACAAAACACCGACGCACACGCATAGCATGCAGATATGCACCACGTGGCCGCTAATCCCTGTCTCGCCTGCAGCTCTCCCCAGCCGAGGACGGGTTAAATTGCTTCTCCATGCTCACAGACTCCAGCCTCTGTGGGCTACGTGTATTGACTCTTCTCTCACAGGCGTTTAGTAATCCGCGCTGACTGTTTGTCTTAATATTGCTCTCCATTTTGCAGTACAGGGGAATTATGCAGTTTAGATGTCTGTATATTAAAAAAGGATTTAATTAAATCTGGTGCTTCGAACACCCGCCCCCAGCACACTCCGATTGAGGTTATAATGATAAATTTTCCTCCTATTTATTACCATGCACAGGGGACCTGCTTGCTGCCTCCTCTTCCCTAACTTCCCAAAATTCACATTCTCTGCATATTACCATAATGTTCATTATCGCAACAAGGCATAAAATGTGACTTCCCATGAGTACAATACCTAATTCCTCAAAAAGAGACAAAGATAGCAACATAATCATTGAATTACAACTTTTTACATCTGTTCATCTTGTCGGATTATAAATTCAGATGTTTAGGGGGAAAGGAGAGAGATCGAGAGAGAGGCCAAGTGTAGACGGAGCAAATTCACGAGCAAAACATCACATTTTGATTTTCTGTCTAATTTTAGATGTTTTATTAGCGATATCAAGATACTTAATATCCTTGTCACAGAAGTACCAGAAATGTCTGTGCTCCTATCTTGCCCTGCATTTATAAGAATAATTATCCCTGCAACATGTGTATCAGATGTTGATAATATAAATAAATGATAATGATGCTATATAAATAAAAGATAATAATAACATTACTATAGAGAGTTAAAACGTATTTCTATGTTGATATCAGACTCGTCATTTTAGCTTATATGACCATTTTCCTGGAACTTAGCCCGGTCGATGTATGAAGACTGCGTATACTCTATATTGCGCTGGAAGGGTCGTTTGCCTATGAATTAGGTTTATTCACTAAAAAAGTTTGCAGAAGAGTCGTGTTTCAGCTCCTTGACCTCACTATACATTTTAAAGGGCCATTCACAATGAGCCTCTGCTGAAGGAGTAGCTTGGCTGGCCCTGTATAATTTATAGGTAAATTAACAAGCGTTCTTCATGCATTCTAACACATTGAAATATACATTATACGGAGACATCACAACCCTTCACTCTGGAGAAAGTTGTGTTGGCCCTTTGTAATAAATAGCGAAAGTGAGAAAGAATTAAAACCATAACTCTCCTGCCTACGCTCCAGGTAGTGAATAGGCCCCTTAGAGTAACTTAAAGGATACCATCCAGGATAGATATTATCTTTGTTATCCTAGATCTATCTAGAAATAGCAAACAGATTGTAAGCTCGAAAGAACAAGGCACCATCTCCCCTCGGTACCAGTATGTCTTAACGTATGTAAATGTTTTTGGCAATTTTGTATATTATTTGTTTTAATGTTATTGTTTATTTTGTATTCGCAACTTTTACAATAGTTCTAAGGAACCTATTGGTGTTCTATTAATAAAATGTAATTCTTTACGATTTACAATAAATAATCCCAGAATTAAGCGAATAACGTTTATACAGGGTGGCCATATATTTATTTAATAAATGTGTAACATGATAGACGTCAGTCGCTATAGAGCAGAGGCACAGGCAGGAGGGAATTGGTCATTATTAAATAGGCAACTCCATTCATCCATAACCTAGACAAGGAAGTGAGTAAAGATAATGAACTGGACTGAAATCTGACTTGTCACTGGATCTACTAGACTGGAAATGTGCCAGTTAAGTCTAGTGGCAAGAATAACATTCTCCACACTGCAATGCACCACTTATACAATTCTATGCATGTCTTTAATAATTACACTTTTACTATAAAAATCTCATACCCACAAAACATGCGATTCATATAGTTGCAGTGGAAGAATTTATCTGATCCCTGTGTACGTATATGCGAATGCATGAATGTAAGTTATAATGATTTATGCATATTTACTGCTGTTTCAACGTGTGTGTGTGTTACACTGGATGATATATATGTGTACAGAGCCGGCTCTGGCTGGCAGTCTAACTGTTTGTTTTCACATGCTGAGCTGGGTATAATATTCTCGGCTTGAATCTTTATTACCCATCTGGCACAGCCCGTGCGTAGTATCATTCATTCCATTTACACAAACAAATATCAGGGCTGAACATTCTCTGCACAGGGGCTGGGGCCGGCTCACCTTCCGACCTTCGCTAACTGAAAACCAGCTCCACCGTGGGGATCCGAGGTGTGCAAGAGGGAGGAGGGAGAGGAGAGGTAGAGTGAAATAGAAAGAATGAGAGGCATGGAAGGAAGGAGATGTGAGAGTGCTGGTAAAGAAATGCCATAAATTGTAGGGCAGCTGGGCATTCTTATAAGGGCTGATGGGTATGAAAAATCCAAACTGTTGGTCGTTATAATTACTGTTGTCCTGTACAATACACTTATTGCTATTTACTATCCTTTTACAGAATATAGCAAAAAGAAAGACTGTGATAATGAAAGCTGCTGAACAAGAAAGTAGAGAGGGTTGCAGGAAGGCAAGGCGCTAGACGCCTCAGGTAAGAGGAACCTTGGCAAGGAAAGGATTGAGGGATAAGTGAAGGAGATATTCTTCGGAACATTTGTACTGTAGCGTGGAATGTCTTTTCTAGTAAATGAATAACCTTCACACATGGCTTATAACATGCAGCTAAAATCTGGCCCGTCCATGTAACAAAACTCGCCAACATCTCACAGCAAATTTTGAGGGTAGAAGGTATGATACCATGGAAGGGGTAAATGTGAACGTTTAGGTGACAGAGTGATGATCGGATGTGAATCAGTATTAATAGAAGGTGAAAAGGAAAATAAAAAGGTGAGAGTGCGCAGCTAGAAGAGGTGGGAGGGAAGCCGATGCCTCTGCCAATGAATGAGCGCAGCTGAGCTTTTCATTTCAGTGTGAGCCCTGCGGTCTGTTTAGAGCAGGTCGATACACTTGTCTGAGGCACAGAATGGATTAGCACATCATTCATGCGGCAGGCGGAAGGCACAGCTTGGGGCGACAGGGACCGAAAAAACTAAATTACAGAATGTGGAGGGGCAGAGGATGCAGGGGGCACATCACATGGGATGGCAGGGGACCAAGGGCTGACGGAGGCCTCTGCGCGTTCGGAGAATGTACTATACGCAGAGAGAGGGCTGACCACTTGAGGATTTCTAGCTGCTATAGCAGACAGTCAATGCTCGCACCAACAGTATAGATTTAACACATTCATTCGCTTTAAAGGAGTGAGCATATGCCACGATTATCCTTCACCAGATACTACTGGTTTGGTCACGAGGCTACATCTGTGATGGAGTTGTCACCAACGCAAACTGTGTGTGTAACTGCACTATATGCTTTGGATAACGCTTTAACAAGCGCACACATCAAACACTCCCTATGGCAGGTAGAAGAGGCAACTGCAGTCGTGCCACAATCAACAGGAATACTGGGGAGGACAAATGAGTTATGGTCATTCCAGTTTAGGTGGGTGAAGAGCACCCAATGGCTGGTGGTTGTATCACCAGTGGATCAACACGTTAAAGAGAATGAATAATGAGTACTAATTAGACAGCATGATAGCCTAGTCGTTTCATCATGATTACAGGTTGTTGAAAGCAAACGAATGTACATACATTATTAATGACCCTTCACTAAAATCATACTGACCCATAATCAGATATCCAAGGGGTCATAGAATAAAAAGTGATTCTGGTGCAATGTGTGAAAAATGGTTTTATCACCACAGCAACCAATGCTTGGCTGTTTGCTGATGGGACCATTCCATTGGTTTCTATGGTAATATGACCACTTTCAAACTTTACACCAGAAGCGTGTATACATTACCCTCTATGTGACAATCGATGGCTGTGAAGAATCATCAAAACCTATTCAAAAGTGCTCATAAACAGAATAAAAAAACAAATATACATATTTGTTTGGCACACTTAAGTGCACATCTAAAACAGTGAGCTGATCTAACAGGTAATGTGTTGGCTCTCAGAGCCATTAAAGAGTTAAGTCCGACTGGCAAATATACCTTTCCGAGTGTGTTTCTGCCACAAATACACATGTCCTGTCCCCTAAGCAACGGAAACACAAGAACCTTGACTCTGAAAGTCAGACCCTGCGCTTAGTGATAAGATCCCCCCCGGGATCATTGGCATTATCTCTGTTCAGCACTTGGACAGCTCCCAGCCATCAGCGGCCATATGCCTGATTCCTTCCAGCGAGGAGGGGAGTCTTGCAGCCCCTGAGAAATCAATTTCCTCGCCTGGCCCCCTATTTGCTTTTCAGAACGCCCTTGTTGGACGCGCAGTGAGACATCTGAACGCCGTTCGCTGATAATCCAGGCAGTGAACTGTGTCCTGGGAATTCTCCATCCCTCCTCCAGGATCTTGCAATTTCCTCTCTCCTGCCTCAAATCTCTGTGCATCGTTTCTCTTTCCTCTACTTTGCAAATCTGTCCAGTGTTATCGCTATTTCTAAATGATTTTCATTTTTTAAATAAATAAATACAGCCAGCGGAAAAAAAAAAATCTTACAGAGCTGCTGCAAACCTGGACTGATACTATTATGTGGTAATCTGTCTACGTGGTAGTACAGGTCTTTAAGAAATATTGAAATATTCTTGTATTCTATACATTGTGACAAAATTCAAAGAACGGCGTATAGTTCCATCCATACCAAAGCCTAGGCATGTACTTATTTACATACATGCAACAAATCCTATCGTCATAATAAATGACAGTTCTCAGGTATCTTTTGTTTAGCCCCGACCCCCAAAAAAGGATACCCCACAAGTCACATTAAATACGCCTTTTAAGTGCCTCGTACGACAATGCACAATGATTTCGGGTGGATTAAACACTTAACTCTACTGAGAGTAATGGAGCTATCTACATACCTATAGGGATAAACCTGGTGTATTTATATGAATAGGGGTGTGCGTCCTTAAATACAGATAAATAAAAATAAGGAGCCGCTTATAAAAAATCAAGATGATTTGCTTTTTCACCTTGGCTGGAATGGAAAAGCTGAATTAACCTATACATGCACGGAAGGTCATCCTCGTCACTCCTGTATGCGGCCGGGCTTTGGTGGTCCTCTTCTGCCAGTGCCCCAGATATTCCAGATGCGCCATTTCCCTACAATTACTAGGCTTTCTCTGGGCATATGCTCTCCTGGCACAGGATCCCCTGCCCGTGGCAGAGCTCAGGAGCTGGTTGAGTGCCGGCCCGGAGAAGGCAGCAATAGTTTAGCAGGCTCCCTGAGCACACACGCTCTGCCATCTGTTCAACAAGGAAAACACACACGTCTCAATTACAGGCAAATGCCAACGCATTGACAGCAGACTCCGGTCTGCTGCCGGGCTAGAGGGTGGAAGGCACCGAATAGGCTTAACACGGAACATGTTGACATTGTGCGCCTTGTTACCCTGAACTAGATCACGGTGCTGGACTCAACAGAATCAACAAAATTCTTGCGTTAATCTCCTATCTGTCCCTCCTCATACCTATTATGTATAACGCAACAGGGTACTAAATATGATCCTACTTTAACACCGACTGACCCCGGATCAGTTACCCATCCTCCATGCCATGACCCCCATCTTATGAGTTTGGACATCACTGGCACCCTGAAAATTCAGAAGCTTGGGAAAGCAAGTCCCCTGGCACAGCTTGAAGACGCGGCTATTTATCTGTGAGTTAGACGCGGAGGGCTGGCTTTACTACCCATTTGAGCAGAGCCGTTAATGGCTTGGCAGCACATGCGCTAACAACGCTTTGTAACGGAACAATTTAGAAAGATGACATTCCAGCAACCTGACATTCTGTAATTTACTCTCCGACTCTGTGATTCGGGATTCTCGAACTGGAATCCTAAAAGCACTAAACTAGTACAGATTCAGTGAATATTCCTGATTCAGTACCGATCGCCACATTGGAAATGACAGCCAGTGATTACAGCAACTCTACAAATGGAGCTGGGAGTGCTCGACAGGCCAGAGCCGGCATGGTTACAAAAACTGGCAGTAGCATATATTATAAACATACATTGAATATACCTATAAAGACTAACGAAAAGTCCATTTTTAAAATAATAGTTTCATATATATTGTCTATATTGAAATATTGTAACTGTTGTATTGTGTCTATGCTAACATTTTGTTTACTAAATGTCAAAATTTACTGAGCCTGTATTACCTACAAAAAGACTTTACATAGCAATGAAGACTTTACATAGCAATGAAGAAAGCTTTAATGGGATTCCAGAGGGGGCCTTAGGCGATCGCTGTAACATGGGGGGCTGACAGACTGGGACCCATGATGGTTTTATAGCACTGACTTTATTACATATTTTAATAATGTGCAGCACACCAGCCCATTGCATATCTAAGAAAATGTGCAGGATCCGTTGGGTACCAAGCCGGCTATAGGTTTCCTACAGATTGGGGGCAGGAATATGAACGGATGGGGTTACATCTGGCAAGGCTCTGAGCAGCCTCAGTGAGCAGTAAGCTTAATGCAGACAAAGTCAACGGCTTACTTTTTGACGACTATTGACTTGGTTAGTGTGATCCAACCCCCTGCCACTAAGAGTCTTTCTATAAAACTGCACCCAGCAGGGTACCAATTATAGATTTTACCACCAGTAAGGGTAAGTCCTAGTTAGTCAATACTGTCCTGCCTTATTACCTATTATACGGCATGACTGCACTTCATCACTATGCTGGGGAGAAGTATTACTCCATTAAGAGTGTCTTATTAGCATAAACAAGATTTACTGCCCTGTTGTACAGCTCTGTGGAATATGTTGGTGCATTATAAAATACAGGACAATAATAATAATACCAACCGTCTCTTTTATTACCCTGCGCGCCATCAGCCTAATTCCTTCCTTAGTACTCTGCTCGCCATCTGCATGTCAGACTAGCTCATTACCATTGTCACCCTACTGTACAGTCTAATTACCATGTGCATTACCGCACTACTCGGGTATTAACCTGCCATGGACGAGGCTGAGGTCATTCGCCGAGAATCGCTAGACCTGATGGAAAATAAAATAAATCTTCCCTGACGTCTTGATTACCCTGCTGGATCGTGCTTTTGTCCAGTTACCCTCACTTGGGTTATTTTGTTTGCCCTGCTGGACTATCTTTTAATTTGGGGTACTTTTCCCAAATTGGAATGACTTATTTTCCTGCGTGCTGCCACCTGCTGGGCACGTTTTATCCCCAAATCTGTAGAGAAAGCAGGTAGAGAGGGCATCTCAGATCAGATAGATTCCACTACAACCATTAATAAACAGAGCAAATTATCTAGGACTTTAAGGTACATGAATCCTGGTTCAGTTGGATTACATTAATAACTCGATTTAACTCCTCCTCGACTTCTGAATGGTATGTGGCTCCCTTCCTTAAAGGAATATCATATGTACTAAAGGATTTTTCAGCCCATAATGAGTGTCCAAAGAGTATCTCAATACAGCTACTTTCATATTCTGTTTTAAAGGAGAATTGTCAAAATATGAAAAACAGGACTTCATTAGCATTGCCATAAAGCGTTGGCCTAGTGTGGTGCTTCAGCAAAGAATGTCACCCAAAATGTCACATGACAATGATAACTTTACATCAGAACAAACGTAAATGAAATCACTTTACTGTAAACAGGGCTTTATTAAAGGCTTGTATTAAAATATTTGAATTTATGGTGAGGATTTATAATGTTGCTTCCTAGTAACCCCTGGTCATTCCTCACCTTGAATTCAAAGAACTATTTCTTGTTTCATATAAAAGAATATGTTATGTGATCGGAGTGTCCATGGACAAGCAGGAGAATGAATAAAGGGAATGGAGAATTTCATTATAAGGGAGCATCGGACGAAGTGGACTTGTTTACATTGAACATTTGTGTATACAAGGAAATGATTACCTGAGATAGATATACTGGAGGTCAGAGAACGAAACTCACTGGAAAACGTATTATCCCTTCAGGCAAATGAAAGGAAATGCATTTTATACAGCAAGGGCATTAAATATGTAGCATTCTTGATTACGGGAGGGGGTATTAAGAAATAGGATAAATAACCCGAGAACCTGGATATGTGGCGAGGAAATTAACATAGTTGAGTTGCTAATTTAAAGGGACAGTGAGTACAACTACACAAACAGTAGTTTGCAATGTTGAGTTTACGTTGTACTGCAAAGATCGAAAAATAATAAATTCTACAATATAAGCCAAGCACAACTATACACAGAATAACGTTGGGATATCATTATAATTTCCCTAAAAATGCAGTTTTCTATCGATTATACAATTACTTGGACCAAAAAATAGCAATAAAGACATCATCATATTAGACCAATACATAGTAACTCTCATATTCCAGGTTCTTACACATATAAATACAGACACATGATATATGCTATATCTTATGTATACTAACCAGACTGTTACCGTCTGCTTTTTACACTATTGGGCTGTCCCTCCATCTGCTCGCTGTCATGCTATAGAACTGTCTTACTGACTGCTCGCTGTCATGCTATAGAACTGTCTTACTGACTGCTCGCTGTCATGCTATAGAACTGTCTTACTGACTGCTCGCTGTCATGCTATAGAACTGTCTTAC
>VKOC01015416.1:0-27472 GCA_009364415.1 Spea multiplicata | reverse complement strand
CACCAAGAGAGCTGTAGTAACTCCCAGAGATCACCCACATGTATCCTCCTGTTGTCCCCGGAATCACTTCCAGCACCAGTCAGCATGCGCACCTTGGAAGCCTGCTATGTGTACCCAATAAGTAGACACAACTACCTTGAACTGAGTACAGCAGGAATGAACCGTTTATTGTAGTAAAACATAGACTGATATAGCCACAGAACTTCATTAACATAAATTAACAGATACATGCATACAGCCCAACCTTTAATCCCCAATCAGCAATCCTATTGATGGGATTAATTAAACAATGGAGTTCCTGCCTGTTTGGCAGCCAGGCTGGAGCCATCTCCGACTACCTTGGGGCCTTGTATGACAGGTCATTCTGTCACAGTTGCATTTAGATATTAGGATTAAGTTAATGTATAGTTATAGGGATGATGATCAGTGACCATACAGCAATTTATTTGGGAAAAAATAGATATACAATTGGTGACCTAAAATGTCACTAATCCATTATCAGATAGTAATCAGTTATGTAATAACTGATGCTGTTTGGATGTAATAAAAAAGCAAAATATGTTTTAAGTAGTTTTTTCCTACTGATATATATATATATATATCATACACACACATTATCACAAAAGTGAGTACATCCCTCACATTTTTGTATATATTTTATCTTTATGTGACAATACTGAAGAAATGACTGCTACAATATAAAGTAATGAGTATACAGCCTGTATAACAGTGCAAATAACTTAAAACACAGCCATTAATGTCTAAACCTTGGCAACAAAAGTGAGTGCACCCCTTAGTGGAAATGTCCAAATTGGGCCCAAAGTGTCAATATTTTGTGTGGCAACCATTATTTTCCAGCACTGCCTTGGGCATGGAGTTCACCAGAGCTTCACAGGTTGCCACTGGAGTCCTTCCACGCCTCCATGACCACATCACGGAGCTGGTGGACCTTGCACTCCCCCACCTTCCGTTTGAGGATGTCCCACAGATGCTCAACAGGGTTTAGGTCTGGAGACAAGCTTGGCCAGTCCATCACCTTTACTATCAGCTTCTTTAGTAAGGTCGCCTTGGAGGTGTGTGTTTGGGGTCGTTATTGCGTTGGGATACTGCCCTGCGTGAATCATGCTCTGTTTCAGTATGTCACAGTACATGTTGGCATTCATGGTTCCCTCAATGAACTGTAGCTCCCCAGTGCCGGCAGCACTCATGCAGGCCCAGACCATGAGACTCCCACCACCATGCTTGAGTGTAAGCAAGGCACACCAGCTGAACCAAGTAAGTTTATCTTGGTCTCATCGGACCACATGACATGGTTCCAGTAATCCATGTCCTTAGTCTGCTTGTCTTCAGCAAACAGTCCGGGCTTTCTTGTGCATCATCTTTAGAAGAGGCTTCCTTCTGGGACGACAGCCATGCAGACAAATTTGATGCAGTGTGCGGCGTATGGTCTGAGCACTGACAGGCTGACCCCCCCACCCCTTCAACCTGTGCAGCAACACTGGCAGCACTCATACGTCTGTTTCCCAAAGTCCTGTAAATTGCAAGGTGGGACCTCCGTGGATGCACCCCGGTGCCGTGTGTTCTGCAGGTACGCATACTTACCGAGCACATCAGGTCCCGCACCGTTGGGTGTATGTGCCAGGGCTGCATAGTCATGGACAGTCTGGCCTGGTATGTGCGATTCATTAACTCTTTATCGTTATTTGCACTGGGGGTTATTAATAAAGTGGAACGTCATCTATGAAGCCATTGTGGCGATGGTACCGGTTTTATCACTTTGCATCCAAATGTGTTGTTTATCTAATTGACCCGAAGCACGGTTGGATCCTTTGCCCTCATAACACATCAAATCAATGTCTAACTAGTACCTTCCCTGCCTGAAAACAGGTACGGCTGCGGAGTTCAGACAGCCATTGGTTAAAAGCAGAGTCATTGCCTCTTTTTTCCGCATTGGCTAAGACGTTAAAATATTTAAACTCGGGCCAGAAGCCAAATAGTCTGGAGTTCTGATACAAGCCAGCCTCACCCTCCCTGCCGGCAGTGAGCTCATCCTTAAAGTGACAGTACTCATTCCCAGAGGAGGCCTGGGCTGTGAGGCACCCGGCTCCCAGGGCTTCAGCGTGTTTAAAAGGGCGCGCATTCCTTAGTATTTTCACTATATGGAATTTTCACTCAATGGCCACTCATTCCTTTTGTAAGGTCAATCACAGAGCCACAAGCCCAACATCTGCCCAAAAGCAGCTGCACCGATGCATTCCCTCAATTCTAACAGAACAGATGTGACTTGATACCGTAAGATAAGTTGTGCACTTCTGGTAATGAACGTGTGTACTGATGACATCATACATTTTCTTTTTACCCCATCGGTGTGGTTCTGGGGCAGCCAGTCTCTATATAATAAATGATGGGTTCTGCGGATTACAGCCGGACCTATTCGTTAAAGTCTCTTTACAAGAGTGAATAGAACACAATGCATCATTTCTACAACTAGCGATGTGACAGCAGTGGGTGCATGACACATGTATGTCAGCCTCCAGGACAGTCATGTATGACACATGTAAGCGCACAGCCGCCCACACAGGCTTCATTAGTCACCGGCTCGGCTCCCTTCCTCCTCTATCCAAGTTGGTCCGAATCCCCCTTCTCCCCTCCCCTTCTTTCTTCCAAATGAATGGAGTGAAGTCCCCGGGCCGGCAGGAAGTTGTAATGAAGCGGTCTCTTCTAGATACTGCTGTCCCTCCCAGGGAATAAGGGAAGGGCGGGAGAGACAGGCAGCTTCTCGTGCCAGGGAGTGCTGGGATGGGGCTTCCTGCCCTGTGGTCCAGGAGACAGCTGAAGTGACAGGGATGCAGGGAGGACAGCATGACACTCAGGAGACAGCTGAAGTGACAGGGATGCTGGGAGTGACAGCATGACACTCAGGAGACAGCTGAAGTGACAGGGATCAGGAGACAGCTGAAGTGACAGGGATGCTGACAGCATGACACTCAGGAGACAGCTGAAGTGACAGGGATGCTGGGAGAGACAGCACGACACTCAGGAGACGGCGGAAGCCGGCAGAGAGCGCTGAGTAATTACTGCTAAGCCAGTGAGGGACAGCGGAGGCCTGGGGGTGCTGCAGTCCACAGACAGGCTGTAGTGAGGATTAGACTGCCTCATTAACCTTGTGCAGAGGGCGAGGCTCTCTGCTTCTTACACTCTCTCGCCTCCCCTTCTCTGTCTCTCTCCGTCTCTCCCCACCTCCAGCCCTGTCCTGCCCGGACTGCGGGGATCCGGAACACAATCTGCCTCCCGCCTCCAATCTCAACTTTTACCGACTGCGGCATAGAGCAAGGAGGGCAACGGATTCCCGGGGCGATTCCTAAACCATTCCATTGAACTCAAGCGAGAACATGATCCACAGAGAGAGTCACTTTTGGGGTGTGACATATGGCGCGACCCCCCACTCCCTGCACTGTGTCTGAAGGGGGTGGGGGAGTAAATCGACCAGAGCCCCCCAAAGAGATGAAAAGGGCCAGTTTGAGGTGAGTGAAAGTACCGGGTCCGGTGTTCCGGCTGATCAATCTCTGCTCGCGGGGGGGGGGGGTAGGAATGACTCTCCATGGCTCCGTATAACCGCTGGTGTATATGACTGACAGAGTGAAGTATATGCCGCTCACCCTGAGCATACACTCACCCAAAGTAGCCACTTGACGACGTATTCTTTATTGTTTTATATATAGCGCCATCATATTCCGTCACGCTGATGTTTAGTCTTATCACACAGCAGTTTAGTAAATATACGCACTTCATATTTTGTACATTAAGCCGATTGAGCTGATCATAAGAGCATTGTCGCCGTAGACCTGCATACGTCACCAACAAGCTGAACAAAATAATGCAGAGCCACAAGTAAACAAAAAAACTGTGGTCAAGCAGGTATTCCCTTTATGTTTCAACGCTACCAACTGAGAGCAACATCACATAATAAATATAGCTAAACTCTCCACAGGGTTCAGAGTACAGTAAAAAAAACACGCCTTTGTCACCTATGTGCAAACCGCCATTAATTACAGTATGGATGTGTACACTGCGTGGATTGCGAGGGCAAGCCGGAGGATAATAATGTCATTTTGTGACGAAAGTTAAACCTGATGCGAGTTTGAAATGATTCTTAAGGAGCTTCTGAGTCTTTATTATGATTTATTGCTATGTATGTTGTTTTCCATCTACTGGATTTGGCATACACTTTAGATTGTAAGCTCTTGGGGACAGGTCACTCTGCACCTTCTGCCTCTGTTCATTGAAATAATTTATTATGTTTAACTGTTTAGAATTCGATGATGTTATATAAAAAAAAGATGATAAAAATACTCCATTTGTCTTTGTTCTGCTATAGTAGGGACACGAGAGCTCCTGAAGTTGCTCATCTCCTTCTCCCGGACATTGTTTGTATTTCACTCTCCGTATGATTTACTTGCCACTCGGTGCGCTGTGATCCCATAAGCACAGGATGATGAGAATATCCTCTTAACCTATCTTCTATGTTATATATTGCACAGATCAAGGTGATTGACGTGCGGAATGAAGAGAGATGGCAGATCAAAGCCAAATTCAATCGTCCGCTTCCAAAAGCATCAGGCCGTTCCGCTCCAGTGAGGAGTACCTGGAGGCGATGAAAGAAGATCTGACCGACTGGCTCAATATGTTATATGACCTGGACATGGAGGCCGTCAACTTTATGGAGTCTCTTGAGACAGGCTACACACTTTGCCAACATGCCAACAATCTGAACCGCTTGGCACGAGACTTCCGGGAGCAGTTCCCTGAAGTTGCTGCAAACAGGAGGCTGCCCCAGAAAGACGTGATATTCCAGGTGAAGGGGGCCGTTCCAGGCTCATTCCTGGCCCGAGATAATGTGTCCAACTTTATTGGCTGGTGTCGGCAAGAGCTTGGCATACCAGAGGTTCTGATGTTTGAAACCAACGACTTGGTGCTAAGAAAAGGAGAGAAGAGCTTTATTCTATGTTTACTCGAGGTGGCCCGAAGGGGCGCCAGATTCGGCATGCCTGCCCCAATTCTTATCCAAATGGAAGAGGAGATTGAGGAAGAATTGAGCCGCGGGAGGAGAAGCACTGAGCAGGCATCGTACCCACCTGTTAAATTACCCCCCCGGCCCGCTCGTACCCTGTGTGATCTCAAGAACTTGGATGAGTTGGTGAGACCCTAAACACTCTGTCCCTTTCCTTGTAAAACATCCCTTTCGTTATGCCACACAAGACCCAATTCAATAGATTATTCTCCCATCCGTTCACGGAAAGAGTACATTTATTGCTACATCTTGATCTTGATTACATAGTAAACCTACAAACCTTTATAATAATCATACGTAAACAGTATATGTATTTTTTTAAATGGAATCCCTCTATGGATTCCTCCCATTTGGCAGGGAGCAGCTAATAGTCATGTGAATCACACAGTATATTAGAATGAAAGCATCCTTTGTGGCTTTCGATTTTTTTCCACACGCTGATAAGCAGCGGTTATATTTTCAGCCAACCAGACTAGTTTATTGTTTTTCAAATTTGTGCATAAAGAGTTGATTAACTTATGACGTTCACCCCTTTCATTGGGCTGCTTTCTAGCTTAACAATCCTTCAAATAAATATCAGAACCGTGTAATAAACCAGAAGTTATTAATCTTTATTGAGGAGATTCATTCACATTGTATTTTATTCAGAGAACAGAGCGCTCAGAAATAGACTATTTTTGCGGTGTTTCTTATAGTGGGTGTGGGGACAGCGGTCGCCATGGTTTTTTTTTATGGCAGTTCTGATTTGGTCCTCAGGTCATTAATATCCTTTCTCTTTTTGATAACCTGTATGATGAGCTCTCTCGAATTTCTTACTTGCCAACCCCCATTGATAATTCTGTTTGCTAATTGATAAATCATAACCTGATGAAAAAATATCTACAAGTTAAGAAAATAGGCAGAGCCTCCCATCCCCCCACATTTTGATATAATGTAGCTTTGTTCTATATATTATTATATATATTATAAAATGAAGGGATTCTATGTTGTTATGGTCAGATGTTCACACATACAGGGGACTTCCACTTACATCGCAAAGCCTCTATGTCTATGACATTCAGAGGGTTCAAGGAAGTGAGTATTTTCCTGTCTATTTTCTCAGAAGCGCATTAAAGGTGCTGTTCCATGTAGGCTGGATCATTAAATATCCCCATCATACAAAGAGAAGTCAAAGAAACCTCCCTGTCACTTAAAACCTCATTAAAGGGTTTATTGAGATACTAGAGTTGCTTAGAAACAGAATCCTGTTATTCTTCCAAAGCCCCCCTGCAACCATTTCCAGTTCCCTTTTAAACTTGAAGCCCTCCAAGCAAACATCCCTTCGGTGATGTCAGAAGCTGGCAGGCAGCCAGAGCAGAGCTGCACAGGGGGATCACATTAGGAGGCCCCATTGAAAGTTTTTCAACTGAAGAAAAATGGTCCATACTTTTAAAACCGGAATGAGTTTAGTTACCACGGATGGAAGGGCAGTACATAGTAAATTAAGTACTTAGGAAAGTTGGGGTGGGGGGGGGTCGAGGTGGAACAGCATTTTTAATCTGTGAATGGCCCACAAACGTATACGTATCAATGGTTATACAGTGACAAGTATAATCTACCCCTTTATTCAAGTTTTTACACCCAGTTTGCACCACCTTGTATAATATATTCTGTAATCATTAACTGTTTATTACAAAGGCCAAGCCCAGTGAGTTTTTACTCATCAGCAGACCTGGCGTCATCCATTGTTGTTGGTCGTGTGACGTTTTGGATGACTTTCCCTGCTCAAACACTACACGGAGCTGATTGTTTATGGCATTGCTAATGAAATCTGTTCCTGTTTAGACTTTCATTAGTCAGAGTATGTGATGATGTGATTAAGGCCGAGTCATTCTATTGTGTACTACAGGCAGTATAGGAATTGAGGAGGTTTCTCTAGGAGATTAGGATTAGGTAACAGAGCTAGAACACATACTAACAGCTGATATGCAGCAGTTGAATACATTATAGTATACTATGACTGCTTTATAAAAGAATACAGCATAATATTTTTGAAAACATTTTTTAATCAGATTCTGGCAATAAAAAAAATGGCAAGCATTCTGTTTTAAGTGCTGCTCTTGTGTGCATAACAATGGATCACTAAAATTGTACACAATTTGTAACATACCTTTATCTAGACAAAGCCGCTAGTTGCTTAATGTACAATCTTTTTTTTTCCTCCCCTCAGGTTCGTGAGATACTGGGATGCTGCAGATGCCCATCTCAGTTCCCAATGATAAAAATATCCGAGGGAAAATATCAGGTCGGGGACAGTAACACGCTGATCTTTGTGCGGGTAAGAGACCATGACCTCTGAGCAAACAGGTGCCCAAAATACCCTGCCTCATATTAAATCATCACGATAATCACTTATGTCCTGTATAGACATAGTGCATTTGCGGTGCTATGTTGTCTGGCTGTTTGCAAAAGAATTTAAACTGAAAACCAAAATGGTAATTATATTGCATGCATGTGGTTTAGTCGTGTGTTATTGTCGTTGATGCTACTGGGTGATAACACACTTAAAGGGATATGAACATGTACATAATGCTACAGTCACACGCCACATCGAGTAACACACTCATCTATGAAGGACAAAAATTGAAAGGAAATTATTTTCAGAAAAGGCTATATTCTAGAATTCTGTGAGGGATGCAGGGAGAGGCACATTGTAATCCCATCAGCTCGAGTCATCAGAAAGCTAAGCAGAATTCTAAAGACTACATGCTATTTTCTTACTTTTTATGAATTCTTAGAGCTATTAATAGAGCAGTTATTTAAATTTTATCCATAACTATTCAATTAATAGAGCTCTTTCTCCTTGGATCATTACTTATAACTCAGAGAAAGCAGTGGTCAATGGAAATACCAAGTGCAATTTTAAAAAATGAGCTTCTTCAAAATGAATCAAATGTAAAAGAATATATTCGCTCTATTTATTTATTTTTCTTAAGATAAATACATGCTCTGCATCCAGTTCTAATGTGAGGCTACCATGTATGAATCCACACCAGGTCAGGGGGGGCAACACTTTTTTCTAGACATGTCAGCCCCAAATGGCATGCACAGGATCCTGCGGTGAAACAGTAATCTCCCTAGTGGGGTTCTTGGAGCGGAAACAGAAGCTGTGTAACACAAGACAAGGCGGTTGTACATTATTAAGCAGTAATGACAGAAGCTACCATCTCTTTATCCTGTCTTGCCTCTCGAATTTCTGTTTTTATCTCAGTAACCTGGACTTTGCTAGTTTTTTCAGGGCAATAAGCAGTAACATAAACTTTTGCTCACTTATTTTTCCAGACAAAATTGAAGATTGTTTAATTTTCATAAATTTCTAAGGTCTGATCAATGATAAACTTTAGCGCACACACCTGTAAACGCATGTACAAGCTCTCCCAAAACACAGATTTTTGGGTAGTTACTTCATAGAAACGGATGTGCCTCTATGCTTATCAGTCTCATCTTTGACCTAGAAGTAGCCAGTCTTTCCCCTGCTGACTGTGATACCTTGTCTGACATAGTTCTGTGTTTTCGTATCTTCGCTGTAATATGTCTGACTAGCGAAATGTGGGTTTTTTTGAACATGTAGGTACTTCGGAGCCATGTCATGGTGCGAGTTGGTGGTGGTTGGGACACTCTGGAGCATTACCTGGACAAGCATGATCCTTGCAGATGTCATTCTGTTGGTGAGTTCCAGCCCTACACAGCACTTTGTCTACCCAGTGTGTCATTGCTCTGATTATCTCTGCAATACACGTGGTTCCTTTCTGTCTGCAGCACATCGTGGTCAGACATCACGACCCTCAACATTCTCACCCCAACGGGGGTCCAGTCTTGCCCCTTCACCTGTCTCCAGCTCTTCTCAAGGACGCAAATCTGAGGGATCTGCCAGAAAACTACAGCCAGACTCTAACCCTCCACGAGGAACCCCTACCCGCATGACTCCAGCACCCATTCCTCCACGGCACAGCACTCCCAGGGCCTCAGTTCCTCGCAGTGAACGCCCAGGAACGCAAACTATCAACTCATTCAGGTGTGTTAATGTGCTCCTGTAAGTCGGCCTCTATGATTTATGCACAAGCTAAGCTCTTATTAATACCATGGTCATTTATATAGATCCTTTTCTAAGTACGTATGATGTTCTTACTTTCCTTCTTTTACACTGTCTCTTTGAGTTTGCTTTGAATTTTCTTATTTTTATACTTTTCACAGAGCTTTCCAACTCGGAATGAGTGTGAAATTAACATATTTGCCCACAGGGTAAAGGACTGTTTTTTAGACAATATATTTACTGCAGCTTTGTGAAGCTATGACTTTAGGTGTTGTATCATCTGGGAACTGCGGGCTCAAGAAATCAGAAAATAATGGAACTGCAGTTCTGGAGTTTTTTCCATTATTAAGTATTTTTCCTTGTAACATAGGTGTTTAACATGATATGGTGTCGATTAAAAAAGGTCTAACCCTGACATCCGTGATCTGGTTTCTAACACTTGACACGATAGATTGTGGATGTCTGCATAAGGCTATCCTGAAGATGGGACCTAGGTCTGAGTCTGTACATCGGGAAAAATAGGCATTGTTCTTTTTCATCAAATTCTATGTTTCTATGTCTGCGAGGACCAATCTTTATGGTCTTCCTGACATATTTGAAGTCATACTTCAAATATGTATTATTATTATAAAGTTGTGAGAGTTATACTGCTTTTAAGTAAAACTTAGTTTTCTTGAAATTGTAGTACAATTGTTGTTGTTCTCTGTATTGTACTAGCCAAAAACACAAAAAAAGAAACAGCGTAGCTTTATTAACATTTTATAAAATAAGTCAATCCTAACCATTGTTCCTTGACATACTAAGATTCTTTCACATTTTCCTTATTTACTTTAGTATCTACTGTCAAACACTCCCCTCTCTAACATTCTGCTCTCACCTTCCAAATTCGGGAACTTTTTTCCTTATTAATTGACACTATTCTCTTCTTAAACCTTTTTTACTATTCCTTTTCTTAGGCCTCCTCGTTCTCGCCGTTATTCTGGTGATAGTGATTCTTCTGCCTCCTCAGTTCAGAGTGCCCCCGCCGGCAGGAAATCTGTGGATGGGGTGAGAATGGCAAATCGTGCTTCTGTAACACGCAGCCAGTCCCAGGATCGGGGACCTCTTCCCTGTCGCACTCAAGCATCGCAGTCTCCCCTTGTGGATCGTGGAAGAACACAAACCACGTCCCAAGTTGGCCTTCAGAATCGACGAGCCCGGAGCCAGGGTCCCCCCAGTAACAAGAAAACAGTTCTGATTATTTCAAGAGACAAAGATGGACAGCACTCTTGGGCATCCACATCCAAGCCCCCTAATCCTCGTACCCAGACGGAGCCCCTGAAGACTCATTCACGGAGACAGTTGAGGTACACACCTGAGCCACTAAATGCACACCAGGAGCAGCAAATTTATCATAGCCTAGAAAAGGAATTTCTGGAAAATTCACGGCTATTGGGGACAGCGGAGTCTTTTGAGCCAGCACAGGCATGTGGGATTCTGGTGAGTCCACCATCATGTGATCCAGCTCCAATAGACTCTGCCTACTGTTCCTCCAGCTCTTCTTCGTCTTCACTGAACTTCTACATCACAGGGGGTGGAGGAGGCAGGGAACAAGGTACAGAAGGGAATTCAGTTATTCTACCTGCATCTTCATGGAGGAGGCTTCCAGCTCTGTCCAGCTCTTCTGATGAAAGTTCTTGTCCTCCAGCTCCTGAGGACCAGCAAGAGGTTGCTGAGAATGAAGAGTCATATGATTCCCATAATCTTAGTACAGAGACAGAAGGTGTTATTCTAAGAGCCAAGAAGTCCTCCAAACGCCCAGATAGAGTTCCTTCCATTTACAAACTAAAACTTCGCCCTAAAATCCGTCCTCGGGCTGATATACAGCCAGACAAGTTGCCCTCTCGCATCCCCACCCCACTCTCCTATAGAACTGCTGGGTCACCTCCTAAGATGAATCCCAATCGTCTATCATGGACAGCCCTGCAAGCAGCTCTCTTCTCTGATTCAGGAGTCCAGACAGAGCATCCATATGGGTGAAACAGCACTTTGGCCCTTGTTTACTGGATAGATAATTGCTTAAGAACTCTGCATTCCCGCTAATTGACAGAGTTTCTAGCGTTTTTTCTGTGCTTCTGATAAGAGTAAAGGCTGGACGCTTCTTCATACAAATACAATTCTAGAACTACACTTAGCATGAGCACCTAGGACACAGCTGCTTAAGAGCATGGATATAGAAACATGATTCCATTTTCTGTGGTCATCATTGGTCAGCAACACATGATCATAGAGTGTGGCATGTAGTTCTTGTAACTACTATATAATGTATTATAGTAATTATCCAGGCAATAAAAGGATATTAAAGGCTTACTATATTCACCTCCTACTGAGGCCCCATCAGAAAGTGTATACACTCATATGTGTATATATAGTATATATATATATATCTATTTTAAAAAATCCAAGAAATTAAATGCACAGAGACTCCCAAGTAAGGAAAATAAGGAAGTCTTTATCCAAAATAAAGTATATCTTATAATATATATATAATTTTTTTAATTACTCATTTAAATAATAGTTGTTGAGTTGTTTTTCCTTTTTTTGACCTCAAAATAATTTCACATTAGTTTTATTGATCTCTTTGTATGGGAATAGAGAGAAAAAAACATTTTGACAAAGGAGTGGGAACAAAAAAAAACCCTTATTAGACCCTTATACCAACTAATCTACCTGCTGTAAAAACAATCGAATATATTTATACTCAGGACAGTATTGTCTAAGGCAAAGCGTGCCGTTTTATTACTGTTAGACACAATCACCTGTACTTGAACAAAATCCCTGGAAAAACCAGCCATCTTAATTTGTATTGTACCAAAGAGCCTATTTTTTTCTCTCGTGTCTGCTATAGAAAATATGTCTGTCCGCGATACCTCACTACTAGCATATAGGATTAAGATCTCTGTTGGAAGGGACTGTGGACCAAGGATCGATCTGCTTTGGGTTTAAGTCAACCTTATTATGAGATTTCTTTGGCGTGTCACTCACTTGTGTAAGTATGTAATGTTTGTGCGTCTATGAGAGGCTGTTCTGGTTATATCCATGGTTTTGTTAAATCAGTCCTGTTGGAAGTCAACAATCACTTTTCTTTAATATTGCTTTATTTTTAAGGGCAGTACAGATATCCCAAAACACACACACAAAAAAGTTCATTAAAATGCAGAAAATGAGGGTTTATGGAGACAAATATAAGGTTTACATTGAAGTCATTTGGAAGGCCATAGTAAGAGTGCTGCTTTAGTTATTTCTATGCAGAGAAACCATTTTTAGTTTGATAACATAACTATATAAATGGGAAAATCCAGGCGCTCCGTGAGGCAGTACAGGGATGCAGTTATATGCAATGATATGAGAATGTATTTGGAAAAATATGTGAATGGGTTTGTCAAGCAATAAGACCACTTATAGGAGCAGGAAGCAATATAGGGAGATGTTATATGGTGTAGTAGTAATGGGGAGGGCAGTTTATGCGTTAAATAGGCAAAGGCTCTGTAGAGCCTTGGTGATAAAAGGCAACCTGACGGTCCTAATACTCCCAGCAATCACCTGTAATATAACTGTATTTGACGACACAGATGACATCGGGGTAAAGGATGTCGTTATCAAAGGTAACTGACAAGTAGGAAAGTTGATTGACAATAGCAGGAAAAAATCCCAACCCAGATCTCTATTGTATTACAGTCATTTTTCATGTGTAAGCAAATGTGGCCTTTTCCAGCTGCCCTTATGTGTAAGGTGAAAGTAACTTTATACAAACGGCTTTGTGTGTACAAGCCTACCGCTTTTGTATAAACTACAGTGAATCTGATTTTTAATGTTTCCTTGTGTTGCCGGAAGGTGTGTAAACGCCACTGATTTCTGCTTGTGAAATCCAAATCATTGTCATTTCACCCCTACAAATCAAACTGTTGTTACCCCTTGTAGCGTTTCCCTGAGGGGGCATGGCCAGGCTTTGCTGACGGGAGTTTTTCCAGTGATGACTGTGTAGCCAACAAGGATTTGTGACTGTTTACACAATGCTCATAGTTTCTGTGTACACTGAATGTGGTTTTTGCACAAGCACATGTTTCACCTTTGTATATGTGTATACACAAGCTTGTTTATGGGCTGGAGTTAGTGCACATGTATTTAACATAAGAATATATGCTAACAGATGACACGTATGTCTAAGATTTTGCTGCTGATTAAACTGTATGGAGAATTCCGATGCCATTTTGTGTCTTGTGTATGGAACGGGAACAGTGGTCACAGCAGAAAGCATGGCTGTGGGGCAGTAACATAGACCTGGGGAAACCTTTTCATATATGTGCCACTGCTGGGCTGAGTGAGATAACCAGTGACATCACATATATGTAATCTCAACAATTTAAATACGCATTATGCAAGGCTAGCCCAACCATTCTCACAGGACTTTCTTTAAGAATGCATAGTTATAGAATAAAGCCCTCAAACCCCTCTGTCCAGCATTTACAAGAAGGCCCACTATGTACAGCTGGGTCATAGAACCGACCTAAGAGATGTCTTTTTTTCAATATGCATGATAGCAATGGGCTAAGAGAACCCCTCTCCTGTACATGACTGACTGATTGCTGGAGCTCTTGTTTGGAAACTCTTCGCCTTCTTTGTATTACTCGGTTAATGGGGTCATTTATTTATGTTTATGACAGAATGGAGAAGCCCTTTTGTTTCGTGTGGATGTAGGTAACATTGAGCTATATGGCTGAATGGGGGCATTTTCAGGAACCTTCCAGCCTTACATGATGCTGCATCGCTCCCGGTGCAGCGCCCCCTGCAGGCAGATGCTGCTTGTGGCGCTCCTGCCTCTGGCTGACATGCTGATTAGCAGCTCCTTGAACAGAAGGAGAATGTGCCAGTTGTTGCGAGCTGAGCACTCTAGATAGCCACATTTCCAATTCTTCTTTACCAGCATGGACAGAACATGTCGTGGGGCAAAACGCTGCTTCTGCTGATCTCTTTTGTTGCCAACGACCACTATCAACGGAGACACGCTGGAACTGCAGAGACAGAAGAGGAGCAGTCACAGAATTTACTGGTGGTGAAGTGTATTTTATCACCAGCAAAACAAGTTATGAGCCTGTTTCAGCAACGACGCACATGACTGTGAAGTTTATTCCCTGCCGGCGGTCAGTAACTGCCGATGAACGATCAAGCTGTCATCGTATAGACTCTGTCCTGTTTGCTCTAAAGCAATAGAGATGGATATTTACAAATACTCAACCAGACAGAATACGGACAAGCAATTTTAAAGGACTGTCCCTAAAGATATAGGAAGTAATTCATGGCAAATGCTACAGCGCTGGCTAGCCTTTTCATTTCACTGAATGCTAATTGGCGCAGCCATTCTTTTCTTACAGGGGTTAGATAACAAATAGAAATGGAAATTTACATTTAAGAGTTAACTAGGGACAGAATGTAGAGACGGCACGTTGGCAATTGTAATTCTAGACAGAAAGAGAATGGTAGAGGTGAAAAGAGAACCATCTGTAAATAATGAGACAGTGTGCCCTATCTGTATAGAAAAGAACAAAAGGACAAACATGGACCAAATGTTAGAGCCTGCTAGAGACTAAAAATATAACAAGCCCTGATAAGGGGACGCTCCATCCATCATATGAACTTTAATGCATATGATAGCCGAGAGGTCGCTTTACATTTGTATTTGGTCCCCCTTGCAAATGAATTTAGGCTTAACCAAGTTGCTAATTTTCAGGATGCCAGCGAAGTCAAAACACTTTCAAGTTTCCTTTATATTTTTTATTAGCATTTGTACGCCTCAACGTTGCTGGTTAACAGAATGTTGTATGTCAAGGAGCACTTACTATGCCTCGGCTATCTGGAATACTTGAAGCCTCAAACAACAGTTTCAGAGGCTGTTGGCTCCATGCTAGAAAATGGCAGGATGGCTTTTCTCTCACTTTAAATCAAAGTGGACAAATTACATGGGACTGGTATCCAAGTCTTAAAATAACTTACATTTGTTTGTTACAGCACAGTTAGCCAACATTTTGTAACCAGTCATTACTGACAGTCAATCTTCAAAATGACTGGGTAATTCCAGTTGTTGTGCCGCTTCATAATAGTCGGCTTTCTTGGGCTCTCAGAGAAGAAAGATTAGTCACAAGTGAAGCACTGACCTCCCTCGCCGAGAGCAATATTCTTCTAGGTGGGAAGTAACAAGGAATGGTTCCCAAAACTAGTCTTCACTGGACAGTTCAGGATTTTAATATCTCCTTATGTCGGCACAGGTGGCTCAGCCAGACACTCTAGTGTCTTTCTAATGGATCCACCTTTGTTAGGAGGAAGACTAAAAAGCAACAAGACTAATGTATGGTCAAGAAAGTGCCTGAAATGTAATTTTGAGAAATGTTCATCTAGGGTACAGTATGTCACTTTGAATACCACATCGTGTGCAACATGTGTTTTAAAATGAGCATGCAATTATAGGATATTGTGGATATGGTTGAGCTCAACTTTATACACTTTAATAATTGTTGGATGTTATGCATTTTCACTAGTTAGTGGGGAAAAATTAATGGTCTGGCAAAGAATTCCTACTAACCTCTCTATGATCTGCTGCTTTAGTTGTTTGACGTGATGGAAGCTCTCAGGGCTGCAGATATCAAAGACCAAAATGAAGACCTTAGTGTTTCTGAGGCCTCGGTAACGCGGGTCTAACCAGTCCTGGAAGAGTAGAAAAGGATGGATCCAAGTCAACATGGAACACAAGGCTTCGTTTACTGTGACCTAAAATATAGGTATTACTGTAATAGACTCCGCACAAAACAAATTTATCTAAACATTTAAGTCAACTAGCCACATTTCACCAAAAGCTGCATATTATTTGGTTTATCTAATAAAACAATGGAATGAACTTTACTTATTAAAAAAGCTATAACTATATCCTAGTCAACCTAAACACCAGGTTGAAAAGCTCAGGGGTACATGTAACCTCCAAACCAGTGCCTGTTCACATCAGGGTCGCCATACTGGACATTTTATCCAGGGCCTGGAAAATGTGGCTAATATGGTAACCCTAGTGCCAAATACCTGTCCAAATACCAGTGTAACAGGATTATTCACCAAAATTTCAGTCTCTTGCATCTTGCATTCTTTTAAGCCATTTCCCCTTTGGTTTAAACTGGTTCAGCCATAAGAGAAAGGAATGGGAAGATGGGTGGTGAGTTGAATACAGGATCTAATTACTCCTGAAGTTTTACTCTGCATGCTTCTTCCACCCATGCTACATAAACTAATGTTTAAACAAAATCACGTTGACCTAAATAATAAGTCTAAGTAATTGTTATTGATAAACATTGATACCAATCATGTTAATACTAGCGATGTAGACAACCAATCACATTAAGGAAATTGTGTTGAGTTGGATAGCTACTGTTAATTTGTCTTATTATTACAGATTAATCTATTATCTTGATTGATCCAACTCAGATGTAACATCTGGAAATGTAAGAATTATGACAGATCTGAACATTTTGACACAATATATCCTGTTCATCAGCACGTGCTGGGTGGCCATGAAATGTAAAAATATACTTAGGCTCAATGAATACCCCTCAATGTTTACCCGATGTTGGTGGAGTTAAGTCTAGTGGGATCCCACAGCATAACTGTGTCATTGGTCCCTGCAAGTTGCCAGTCCACCCATGATTGTGGGGGGGCTGGAGTGAAAATCTAGTGTTGATTACTCTGATTACTTCTCCACCACCCCTACCAAAACACTCATTATTCCTATTATTGCTACGGTGGTGCAATTAGTCTGCTTCCACAGTTTTTGATATAGACAGATATATTTTTATCTATTTCTCCTAGATAAAGGCAAGTATCAATAAAATACATATAATAATCCCCACACGCAATATTCATCGGGATTTTTGATTCTTTCATCACCTGCATTTGCTGATAACACTCATCTTTTTATCTTTTTTTTCCCCATTAAGCTTCTACATTTTCATTTCACAATTTCCCAAGTGTTTATTTTGAGAATACAATGTAAAAAAAAAATCAAAAAGATTTCTAGAACTATTGTCCATTGTTTGTTTGATTTATTGATATAACCTATCACAATTGTTATGTTATACATGATCCTGGAATGGTACTTTTTATATATATATATATATGTATATATATATATAATTTCTTTATATATAAAATATATAAACACGACATTGTGGCAACGGTTTTGAACACAAGTTTAATACCAGAAAAGCATACATTCAAATAAATAAATAAAAAAAATGCACCCTGTAAAACCAAATGGCTACCCCAAAAATGTTAGTGAACCCAGTTTTGTATTCCATGAAAAGCTTACCACCTTCCTTACCTTTTTCAGTATTCTTCTTATACTGTTTGTGTCAATGCTGCTAAATCCCACCCATTGTTGTAAATAAATAAAAACAGAGCTTCGGCGCCCCTATGTCTCACCTGTCCTGCAGGTCCCGGGTATCTGGGCATGTTGGGAAGATCCAGAATGTGAAGCTCATACATCCTGCCGCTTAGGACAGCCGTGGCCCGGTGCAGCTCCCTTTGCTCCGTCGGTGTGTATCCCTCCTGGAATTCATGTGCCACAAACTGTCGGATGATGGAGGTTTTGCCAACTCCTGGTGCCCCCAGTACTGCCACCTGCACTGTCTGCACCATGATCACCAGAGGTCATCCAACACTGGCCTCCCAGTTACATGATTAGCAGGAACACTGATCCATTGTCTTTGAGCCGCTCTTACCCCCACCAGATCAGGATCTCAAGAGGCAACCCACACTATGGCATCTAGAAGGGTAAAACACTGCCTTCAACACAAACTCATTGACAAAAATAGCAAACACAGAACATGTATTTTACAAGGACTAACAAGTTGCAGTGAGGAGGTTTCAAGGGACTGGACAATGAGGTGTCTGCAGGGATTGTGAGCTCGCGTGTTAGCATACCACAAAATCTTCATCAACTCATTTTAATGCTATTCACTATAAAACATCAGCACTGAAAATCTGACATAGGAAAAAACCCACCACTGTCAACTTTGTACTCCTTAAATGCCACCAGAATATAATTGAAACCATTTAGCTCTGTCGGTGCCAGATGCTCTTCTGGCACTGAAAGGGATACAAAAAAAAGAGTGTAAGAACAGGAAGGTTAACAGATCACTGTTTTTCTATGTCTATGTCAATAAAATATTCATTTTTTAAAAAAAAATGACAAAACAAATAAAAGATGATACAATTTTTGACAAATTGACACTACAGACGCCAGTTAAGAAAGGTCATTATCCAAGGTCATGTGATTGAATAATGACAAGGTCACTGGATGTTTATGAATGACACTACATCACTGTTGTGGACACCACACAGGGATGGTGTATGGTGGTGGTGTCACAGAACAGGGTGACACATGAATCTCATGCCTGCACTACACGTTGCTTTGTTTCCGACATAAGCAGATCTGGTTTCAATATGAGTCTTTGATTCACCTTCACCCTCAGCGCCTGCTATGGGATTTGATCTGAATACCCAATATACAGAGATATGTTATAGGCATGCTGTATTTACCACTTCTGCCTCCTTGTCCCCAAGCCCTCAGCACCACGGACAGCAGCACCCCCAGCCTCCAGCCATCTATCTCCAGCTCGTCCTCTCCATCATCGCTCCTCACACAGTCCTGTTACATTAGTGCTGAGCACAGCAGGATTCCCGGGCTTCACAGCCGCAGAATACAAATGAGCATCAGCCCCCATCATCTATCCCTCAATTCACTGCTCGCTGCCTCTCATGTGACTCCAAGCAGCGCTCTGTCCCAGTGGCACTTATAAGTCAGCATCCAAATCGCAGGAATTTACACACGGGAAATGTGATCACAGCCGTGTACAGTTCTACAGAAACTTTAAATGATTTCGTTCTCTGAGTGATTTATTTTAAGCCTTTATTTGGAGTCATCAACCATTGTGCCTGACAATAGCATGCTGAGATTAGAGTTAGCATATCGTGGTGACCAGAAAAGAGGACACCACACAGTGCCTTGCAAAAGCATTCACCCTTTGGTATTTTTGTTCGCACTACAATCTGGAATTAAAATGGATTTGTAATTGATGTCATGGGCATACACAAAGTAGTCCAAACTGGTGAAAAAAAAACTTCTAAAAATTCTAAAATAGACTCTAAGTAAGATCTGGTGCAACCAATTACCTTCAGAAGTCACATAATTAGTGAAATAAAGTCCACCTGTGTGCCATCTAAGTGTCACATCATCTGTCACATGATCTCAGTATATATACACCTGTTCTGAACTGCCCCAGAGTCTGCAACACCACTGAGCAAGGTTCATCACTAAGCAAACGGCACCATGAAGACCAAGGAGCTCTCCAAACAGGTCAGGGATAACGTTTTGGAAAAGTATAGATCGAGGTTGGGTAATAAAAAACAATATCCGTAAACTTTGAACATTCCACGGAGCACCATTAAATATATTATAACGAAAGGAGAAGAATATGGCTCCACAACAAACCTGCCAAGAGAGAGCAGCCCACCAAAACTCGTACCCCAAGAGAGTTGCAGCTGTGATTGCTGCAAAAGGTGGCTTGGGGGGGGGGTGAATAGTTATGCACCCTCAAGTTTTCAGTTTTTCTGTCTTATTTCTTGTTTGTTTGATAATAAAAATATTTTGCATCTTCAATGTGGTAGGCATGTTGTTTAAATCAAATGATACAAACCCCCAACAGGTTCAATTTAATTCCAGGCTGTAATGCAACAAAATAGGAAAAATGCCAAGGGGGGTGAATACTTTTGCAAGGTACTGTAACTTATGCACGTCCACACAAAAAATATAGCTCTCAGGTGTGTCCCAAAGGTCCCTTCCCACCAGTGCTGACGCCAGCTCCCCTCCAGTCGTCCCCAGAAGTGACGTCACACTTACAGCCGGACCTTCAAAACGTGACACTAGTCGGTGCTGGCATAGCTCCCTACCCGTGCTCCTTTTCTCTGTGCCCATGCAGTTTGCTTTAAAAACCTGACATTTAGGCATATTTTCAAAAACCTGACTGAATAGAAATTTTAGCGTTCAAAAGAGGACACGTCTGTGGAAAAAGAGGACATATGGTAACCATATTGAAATATTCTGGTGGCTTTACTCTCCTATTTGTCAAAGGACTCACGTGAAACCATTAATAATGCCATGCTGTCATGCTAGTTATTACATGTCTTTGTTAGTGTTGCAAAATCATATTCATTTTGTTAAATATGCTGCAGGTGAATGTAAGTGATTTTAGGTGGTTGTTCTCATAATTCATTAAAGACGGTTTGCAAAAGAGTTGAAAACCAGTGACTCACTGACTCGTTTATGTGTCATGAAGGGCCAGGCCCAGTGACCTTCTCCTGCCCTTAAAACCATTTTGCTGATTTCACAATTCCACACAGAGACACTCGCAGAAGTTCAGCAATGTGGGCCCTTCTTGATGCATATTGTAGCGGGTGAACTGAAGTGTTGACTTGCTTGCAGAGACCAAAGATGCTTTTATGGGCAGCTGTGGTAGCAATGAAGCAGGGGTTTAATATACATTGAAGTATTCACCTTCTGTTCACCCTCAATGAACAGTAACTAGTACATGGTGAATGGGTTGACTTGATATACACAGTTCTTGCATGAGCATTGGATATAAATAGGATTATATAGCATTTTCACTGCAGTAAATAGCTGAAATTGTTTACTACCTAGTGAGTTATCTTATGTTGCTGAAAGAAATGGTTTATTCCATATTTAATATTTCACCTCAAAACCAAATAGCTCATTAGGGCAACAGACAATGTGCTGCAACAGGAAAGCGTATGATGTGCCAAGTGAGCTTTGCGTGTGCCATAAGCAAGCCAACATCATCATCAACAGTGTGCAAACTTGCCATATACCTTAAGGGATGAAGGGCTTCTGCTGGAACATGTCTAAAGAAACGGAGGAGTAGTTGCTTTGAGGCAAGGCGGCTCCTCACATCTCAATAAACATTCATCTTGTACATAGTCTGCTACCACTGAACCCAAAGGGTATTATAGCAAAGGTATCTGGGTTCTAAACATACAAGCTCCATGAAATTGCACAGAAAACAATACTAATGTTACCCGTTTTAATGGGACAATAAACACAACCTATTGTTGTTTATGATCACCAGGGGAAGGTATATAGAGCCAATGTACACATGCAGATGCTTGGTTGTCCAAACCCATGATGACAGTAATGTGGCGTGTGTACTATGGCAGGGACTCCATAGAATTTATAAAAAGGCACATAGAGTGATCCAACACCCAATAGATTCCTGAATAGCTGACTGACCTCATTAGGACCCTCTCAATTCCCTATTCAGTCAAGCTAACACTATGATGTCTTGTTTCCATAACAACTGCTGAAACTCATATTCTACAGCACAAGAGGATGAGCTGTAGGGGACATTTAAGTGTTTCCAGATGTTCCTGTAGATTTCAGCCTGATCTTCAGGGATTTCACTTTCAGTGGAAACAACTACTTTCTGAACTTTATGTTATCCAGACCAAGATCCAGTTGTTCAACTTGAAATATACATTGTCTGATGCTATAAAGTTCTGGAGCGTGCACTAATTTTTTTTTAAGTTTTGCTTTCAAAAATGTATGCCTAATTCTGCCCTTACAAAATAAAATGGTGATCAGGAAGATAATATAATTAGAAAAAAAAGCCCTAGGGTTGTATGGATCAAACTGAAGATTAGTTGAAAGCCTATGCGACTCGAATAATTTTCTATTATATATAGATTAGGTGAAGCCTTTTATTGGGATAACATATAAAGACTGCATAATATAAATATGGGTGTAACAGCAAGTCGCCGGTGATTAATGTGGCATAATGCCAAGCATGAAACTGTACACACTAGTTCATCCAAACTTAGTTTATAAACTCTCGATAAAGAGGGAATGACACACAATGGGAGATATAGCTGTCTATCAGACTGACTAATAAGTCTGTTATTGTATAGCAGACAAGCCCATACAAAATCCAAAAAAAAAATAATTAACAATTGAAATCATTTCCATGACACATAAGAACTAGTGCATGGGCTCATACACCCAATCACAAAGTTCCAAGTGAATTGCAGCCAGATTAAATCATTTCAACCCAAGAGTCTCACTATATATTATTAAACCTCAACTGGTTTAGTATACAATTCCCACAGGTGGTAATTACTGAAATTTCCATGATGGAATATTACGCAAATTTTGTTAAATCCCCTTCACAGCATTAAAAAGCTTTAGTACGACAGTACAGCTACAAAATGTGAGCTTCGACTTTCAGACACCCCATAACAAAATTTCAGTTTCAGCACTTAAACTACAAATAGTCACATTTATTCAATGTCATCAATGTACAGAACAGGAGACAATAATATTTCTTTATATATTCTATATTATTCATGGCTCAGAGAGATAATAGGATGAAAAGAAAATTGTCCTGATTTCTAATTTTTCACAATGTGTACCCAAAATGACTTAATTTCACTCCGTGTACCAAGAAATGACTTTAACGTGATGCATATTTATTACCGTAATTTGCTGGTATGACAATTGCTGACTAACGCCAAATATTGTGTCGGGGGTGGGGGGCAGGTGTTAAGATATTTAACCAGGTTAAGGAATTAAACGCGTTGGTTTCTTTTGTGGATGTGAAGACATTTTTTATGTAACAATGTATATAATTACACTCATCGGCCATACTTTTCTTTTTTTACATTAAGCACCTTGTTAAAAACCTTTACTGTTTTTACCGACATCCAACAATAAGTTGAACAGCGTAAAGAACAAAAAATCTCATTGTAAAGGGGGTTGTGAAAACACCACGTCATGATATTATTACGAAACAATTTTAAAATGCTATAAAGCCCTATTTCCTTGTAAATGCCTTTTTTTGCCACTGTTGGATCACAATAAAATGTGTGTGTTTTAATATATTAAAAGGAGTGCTGCAATTTGCTTGTTCCACAACTTTACGGCATTTCAATCAAACAGAACCCCTTACCTAACAATATCTTCATTTACAAAATTACGGTCAAACAAGCCAATATAAAAGAGGTTTTCTTGTTTTGGTTTTATATATTTACACGTTTTTAATCCAAGGTCCACATGTTTTGCAGTACACAGAACCTAACCCTTATGAGACAATTAAGCATCTAGCAAACATATCCAGAGTAGTAAATCATGTAACCACTTTGCTATCAAGAGTGCCAGTAAAGGAGTTACATACGGTAGGTTTTGGAATATGAGCATAAAATCAACACTTTTCAATATTTGGTCCATGTTTGGTTTTCCTAATCAGAAAAGGAGCACAGACATGCACAAAACAGCCTTCTTCCTCCATGTCCAACCTCTGCATCAGAAGGATGGTGCCTCTGCCGAACCACAGGAGGTCGGGTGGAGCAAAGGAAGACTTACATCTTCAGTACCATCTCATAGGATTGGAAGATGAACTGGGAGACTTCAGGTGCTCGGCATCGTAAAGAGAGCTGTTGGAAAGAAAAAGAACCACAAACCGAGTCAAAGAGATTTATGCTACATATGTACATTATGACACCATTATTTGGATAGGTTACCATAGTGTTTGGCTGCTCCATGCATCTAGCATCCTATGCACATTAGGCAGACTAAAGAAAAAGATTGCTCCTATAACTACTAGACTTGAGTATTAATTTGTGTGCCAAACGTTACCGTTTTGTCCATTCGTCCGCATAACGGAAGCAACATTAGACGGAAGAAACGAAAATCGAACGTGCGCAACACGAAAATCTTTGTTCATTCATTCCGTCTATGTCATTTTAACTACACTAAGAGCAGGAGACTCTCGCTATTTCCCCTGCACTAAGAGGGACATTGAGTGAGCTGATCTTTGTTTGTCCAATCAGCTCGCTCCTGTCACATCATGCTGAGGGCTTGTCCAATGGCTGTGCTGCACCTTTCAAAGAAAAAATAAAGCCGACTAGTAATGAAGAGCCTATATAAGAGCAGAGCAGGCAGGGGATCCGTTCATTTCACAGACACTGCTGTGCTGCATCTGAGCATTTACAGAGCGAGAGTCTCTAAAGTTTGGATTTATATTAAGATCCTTAATTAAGATAATTTAACCAGTCCATTACTATCATTAACTCTATAACTCTAAGCTAATTTTGTCCCTCTTTCTTCCATCCATTTGTCTCAAATTTCTTATTAAACTTCTTCTATGCGTTTATTTCTTGTTTCCATGGCAACTGGACGAACAAATGAGATTTGCAGAAACGAAAATGTTGGACAAATTTTGATGAATATGAATAGTTTAATAACTACTATATATATTGGTTGGTGCTGATGTGGCATTGCATTAAAATAAATATATTCTTACAGTGCAGCTTGGACTTCCAGGTTGCATCCTCAGCTCTGCCAACACCCATATGCCATTGGTGAGCTTTAGAGACTGGTATAGCATGTCCTGTCCTTCCACTGTGCGCCGGGCCACTGTGAAGATGTTACTGGCTTGAAGCTTGTTACTGACAGCATCTGCAGACAGAAAGAAAAACATAGTGATCACAAACACTATCCCTTCTGGCCGTGTAAATCATTTAAGGTGTTGTTCTTTCTCCTTGACATCATCAAGGTCAAAGGATTGCCTTGTTACATCAAATTAGAACGACATTCAGCAATACAATAAATTAATTTATTTTAACGATTATGGGGACTTGGTGGAGTCCTGCTCCGCAATAAGGAGCCTTCATTATTTTTGCGGTCTGCCCTCTTTGCCTGCTGCCTTGTTTCATCAAGACCTTTACATTTTATTTCACTAATAATTCTAAAATAAATAAATATCTGCAGAAATAAAGACAATGTTAAAATACCGAGGGTCACCATATATATAGTAGCTAGCTGCAAAAAAAGACCCAAAAAATGATGCGTCACTGACCACTGATCATTGTATTTTGACCACTACTAAAACAAATATCAGAAGTTCAAAGAAATGGATACTAATGTAGATAATACAAGTTCATTTGGATCAATATGTGCCAACTGATTACTTTGGAAAAAGAAAGTAAAAAAGTCTTGGAAGAATTTATTTTTGCTCTGTATGCTAAAACTCTCGTTAAAAAAAAATTGCCTTTTTTTAAAGCAATAAACAGGAAAACTGCTGGCTTAAGCTTTTCTTCACTTGACTACATAGCTGTATTCAGCAGCTGATATGATTAGCCCCTCACCTTTAATTTACTTTACAATTAGCTGAAAGACACGCTCAACACCCTAGTGTGCAGCAAGAAAGCCCCACTTGTTTCTGCATTAAATAAACAGTTAACAAAGGACCATAAAAGCTCACCAGCACTTGGGGGACAGTCCCTAATCTGGAACTGTGCTTCATTTTCATTAGGAATATCCTTCCAGGTGGCCAAAAACATCTGTCGCTCTGAAAATAGAGACAATCATAAAAAGTTTGGATAAAAGGGTCACGAGTAAAACAAACCACTTCTGTTAAAATGGCATACAAAAAGCTTCCAGCACGTCAAGCACCAACATAAGACCTGTACACATCATGGCCTAGCTAACGAACACTTACCCATCTTTCCATCCTCAACAAACAGGATGTGCAGTGGATACACAACACTGAAGTAAAAAACATCAATATTGTTTTTCACAGCAACCTGTCAAGGGATACAAAAAAAACAAACAGGTTTTACACATCAACCAAGCAGAACGTATCACATGCGTATCTCTAATTGTGTAATTATTGTAAATAAGGGTCATATGAACTGTTAACACTAAAGTCATGAAAGATGGCATGAATCTATACCTGCAAGTTATTGAGAGGTTCCATTTTCATGACGGATCCAATAGTGTTTAGTGGGAGGGAGACTTCTGTGGACTGGTTGGGGGCCAATGGTGTGGGTATCTGGAGTGGAGCAGCAGGTGCAAGCCCAAAACTGTCAAGTGAAGAGAACACAAGAAGGGTATGAAACAAATACAGGCATTTTATTAGTCTCAAAAGCTTCTGCAAATGTTCTTTTTCTGTACCTGTTTCGATTGAACTGGATAGCAAAGTCACTCATGACTTGAAGGGCCCGATTAGTGAAATGTAGGTCCATGAATGTAGCTCCAGATCTCCGAGCGAACGTGCCGCTTATTTCCAGGCCTTTTCCTTTCATGGCATGTAGCCATACCTTGCACACAACAAGAAAATGAACAAAAGCTGTTAAAGCTTGCCTATGAAGAAGTTTAACGCAAAACGCGTTAGGCATTTAAGACCACGTTTCCCCTATGGGCGATATCACCATGCTGTGTGCTATGCGGTGTATTACAAACCTGCAATAAATACATTTTTTTGCACATTGGATCTTTATTTGCTGGCTCCTGTGGAAGTCTTTTCCTTTGTTTTGGCGCTGCAAAACTATTAAAGCGTGCCCGATTTTTAAAACGGGTGGGTGTTACTATTATAATATATACTATTTCTACAACTGGACCAGAGCATGAGAACAGTGAAAAACACTTTCAAGATAAAAACACAAAGCACGTATGCCAATTTATGTAGCTGCGCAAACAACATTTTCTTCCTAACAGGACATAAAGAAGCAGAAAGACTCACAGTTTTTGGAGCCACATAAGATCCAGTGACTATACCAGTTCCACTGCCCAAATCAAAGAGATCGCCAAGGCCTCCAGCGAGTGAGGAGCCAAGGGTATTGGGAGCCACTGGAGGAGCCGCGAAACCAGATGGATTCTAGACAAAGAAGAATCAGGCACAATGACATTAGCAAGGCGTTGCTTAAGGTCTTAATGATGTTCAAGATAACGTAGTCCCAAAGGATGGCCTATATTGGTGAAAAATTATTGTATGCAGAAATCTGGTGCAGAGTATGATGTAAAGTGTGCTGTTGAACTTGCTTGCCATATGTTTTCTGTAACATCTGGTGTACCATATCCAAATAGGAGCATCTTAAATATATCTCAGATAAATAGATGTAATATTTAATAAAAAGATTCCATTAGTTAAAACTACCGTATTTTTCGCTCTATAAGACGCACCTGCTGATAAGACGCACCTAGATTTTAGAGGAGAAAAAAAAAGGAAAAAATATTTTGAGCTAAAAAATGGGCTAAAATATTTATTACAATAACTGAATAAGCTATGAACACAGTAAGACACACGCAGTAAGACACACACAGACACAGTAAGACACACACAGACACAGTGAGACACACACAGACACAGTAAGATACACACAAACACACTAAGACACACACACACACA
>VKOC01015414.1:0-11820 GCA_009364415.1 Spea multiplicata | reverse complement strand
CTCTGCGCCAATATGGATGAGTATCGTTTTATATCTACGTTGATCAAGGATATTGGTCTATAATTCTTTACATCATCCGGAGGCTTATCTTGTTTCAGAATCGGTAAGATATTGGCTTGAAGAATCTCCCTAGGGCATTGACCTGTTTGTGCTATCTCTTTGAAAGTTTCTAAAAGATGATCTATTATATCTTGTTGAAAGACCTTAAAAAAATAGTTGCTGAACCCATCTGCACCCGGAGTTTTAAGTTTTACAAGTTTATCTATGGCAATACTTAGCTCAATTTTCTCTAATGGCCTATTCAAGGTTTGTCTCTGGTCTTCAGATAGTTCTCATAGTCCTTGCAATCATGAAATTCAGTCTTTTAGGTAATAAATCGGTCCAATCGTTGGTGATATCATTAATTCCTATTATTTTCCTAATATGTTTCTTTGTGTTACGTCGGGACCTGGACAACACAGGTAATGCACCCACTATGCAGAGACGTATTCACGGCACGGAGCGTACAGGCAGAAAGTCCGAGGCAGAGAAACAATACAGGGCCAGAGGCAGAAAACCGTGGTCAGGAGATTCCGAGGTCGGGGCAGACAGCACGGGAGCGAGGTCAAGAAACAATCCGAGGTCTGGTACACAACGAAGGCAAACAAGCGTTATAGGACAGAGAACGAGCATCCAGAGCAACATACAGTGACTCTTTGACTATTTGAGGGAACATAGGAGTGTGTTTAAATAATGAAAAAGGGCGGGAAAACGGACTGTCAGTGTTAGAAGACGTGACATCATCGCGACCGGCGCCATAGAATGGCGTCGGTGCAATAAACAAAAAAGGTAAACGAATGCTAAACCCACGAGTACCGTGGGTCTAGCACCCACCAACAGTGGTAGAGCGTCGTGGATGTGCCGCAGCACTTCGTTTATGACTCTGTGAGTGCTGCCGGCACGCCGCGGCAGCGCTCGGAGGATTGTATTGCCGTCGTGGACGGCTCACGGCGGTTCGTATAGAGGGATGCGGCCGCCGTAACCGTGCCACGTCCACACACACGCCCCTCCGTGTACGTGCAGTATGCACGTCACCTGGAGAGGGCGCGCATGTGGCATCGCGAGCGAGCCGCCCACCCGTGGCCGACCGACGTGGGACTGCGGCGGAACCGGTAGTTACAACACTTATCACAAGTCACAAGTATCACCTAAGCAAACCTACTCCAAAGCAACAAAAAGATCACAGCAGGAGAGCCAAAAAAGTCCAAATTCAGAGGAAAACGGGCAGGAAAACAGATCCAGAAAAATATATTAAACATAAATAAAAAAATCTATTACAGAAATCTTTAATTTATTTGATAAAATATTAAATCAACAAGAAATAAAGGTTGTATTCAAAAGGGTTACAATCTGCCCATACTAAATAAAATATATTCCAGATTTTGAGATTTAATTTAGACGGGATTGATCTAAGAATTAAATACTATTGATTTTGGTTCAACAATAAGTATTCCTTACAACAACGAGGTATGAGGACCAGGTTTGCTCCCAGTTTGTCCCATTGGAAATATCAACACATTTAGGTTGAACATAGAGCTGTAAAGCAAACCTGGTTTTATATGTGAAGGATATAGATGATCTTTTGTTTATTTGGAAAAGAAAGGAGATACAATTTAAGGAATGTTGAGTTCATCTAAATAATAATCATGCCAAAATGTCTCTAACTTCAGATTACAATCAGGAGCACATTATTTTTTATATCTAGATATTTACATAAATAATACCAAACTATATACAAAAAGAAGTAGATGCCAATAATTATATTCCGATAAACAGTTGACATCGTCCCTTTTGGCTAACACAATTTTTAATACTTAGGAGAAACTGAAATGAGGACAATATATATTCAGAACAGGATAATAACCTAAAACATTTTTTGGAAAAAGGATATCAAGAAAGAAACTTAAAAATTATAATTTATTCAATAAAAATGAAAGGGAAGGAACTTCTACCACAAAACATATTAAAAAAATATTAAATGCACCACCTGTAATCTTTCATTTTTATAATAAATCACATACAATAAATCATACCATCAACAAACCCTGGGGTATACTACAAAGAGAGGATTCCATTTAATATATTTTTCCTCAGAATATTTGTCTTTAGAGGTGCTCCTAACAGAACATAAAAAATAACTACTAAATATACATAAAAAGATTGTCCAGTGCCTGTATTCAACTTTCAAGGAGAGCCAGAGTTCTTAGGAGGGTCTGGAGAGACCCGATTGGAAACATGTTTATTTTATTTTAAAGGAAGCCAACATATGACAAGTGGCAAAATCTCTCGCAGTGGAGGTTGTGACCGTTCTCTGGAGATGTCACAGAGCATCTGAGGTGGGTGTTTGGTGTCGCTGAAAGCCTCACTATCGAGGCATGTTTTTTTCTTTCTTTTTTGTACTCTTCGTGTCCAAGGCTTTCTTGAAATGTTTGCGATACTCGGCTGTAATATTCTTCTCCCTCATTTAGTGTACCCACACAAGTTATATATTGTGTTTTCAGGACAAAAAGGGCTTTATTATGTTCTTTGAGACCGGGTTTTTCTGCTTCTTAACCTCGCCATCCACCAATAGAAGAGGAAATCTGAGGAACCACACACGCTCCGTCTGGCTTAACAGTTCAGTTGGTACAACAGTCCGGATCCACCTCAGGACTCAGTGAATAATCATGCTGACCCTGATTTCTCTGTAACCGTGAGTTCATGTTCTTTACGCATCGCCTGTGTACGTAACGGGTCCATCTTCAGTTAATATGGTGAACTGTTTTCCACAAATAGGCATTGAGATGAGGGCTCTGCATACTGTTATTATTCTTTTTTTAGTAATATATATGTATGTAATTTTTTTCCTTAATGTTTCTATTTCAAAATAGACCTCACTGTGTTGTCGTATAGACATCATATTTATGGCTTCTAGGCAGCTTTTTTCTTCACACTGTCCAGTTTCCAACATTCCCACCATATGTGGAAGTCAGACCCCCTCGTTTCCAGGCAACATTAACAAATATCTATTTGATTCTGGTAGCGTTTAGTTAGTCTAGTAGGGACTAAATACCAAAGATTTACTAATTCATGAAATTCTTTATGTAAAGTAATACAGTGTATCATTCTCCTTGTATTGTGCCAAGCTTTAAGCCAAATAGTAAATCTTTTTTCTGTTTCTGGATTGGTCTTGCATTGGCAGCTGGCTTAGAACTGACCAGGAGGTTGTTTAGTTTTGTAACTAAGTTGGCCTGGGGGATAGAGATGAAGAGGTTATCCCATTTGTCTGTTTTCCATACTGTGTTTAATGAAAAAAAAAATGTATGAAAATAGTTCTGAGTTAGGTTAAACCAAATTAGCAACTCTGAAAATTGTGTTGTTTAGTCCTCACTGATTAAATCTGTGAGATTGCTGTTTTATTACAACTTTCCTTGGGATATATTTAAGTCATTTGTGTAGAGAGGGAGTACCTCAGTTGGTGTGGATTCAGATAAGGGTGATACTATTCCCAATGAGTTCCTAATTCTAGATATATATACAGAATTTACTATATCTCTCACTATTAGGTTTGGGATTTCTAATTTCACAAAGAAAAAAAACACAGTCAAGAATTAACTTTATGCGAAAGACCATTCCATTCCTCTCGTGGTATCTGTATATTTAATTCTCTTTCCCATTTTGGAATGCTGACAATTGTTGCTAATGGTTGATCTTTTAAGGTTATACATGAGACGCATTTGGCTAGTATTTTCTTATGGTTATTGTTTTGAAATAATCTAGTCATTTCCACAATTACTTCTTCTTCAAACAGCTTTAAATGATTTTTTAAACAATTTTTTATTCTGAGATATTTAAAAATATTCGAATTGGAGAGATTATACTGTTGTTTTAGATTAGCAAAGTTTTTTATCTTATCTTTTTACTAGTAAATCCTTAATTTTGTACCATCCTTCTTCTGCATAGGCATCTGAGTAGGTCTTAACAATATGTAATAATATATTAGCCTCATATTGTTGTTTAATTAGTGGCAAGCCGGTCCCTCCTTTAGCAGCCCTAATACTTAATGTGTATTTACCAATCCTTGGTCTGCTGCCTTTCCATACGAAATTATGAAAGCTTGTGTGAACGATTTCTAGCCAGCTGGAGGGAATAGACAGAGGAACCATGTGAAAAAGATATGTCCATCTGGGCAAAACATAGGATCTTAGGGTATTTATGTGGCCCCACCATGACAAATCTAGATGTTTCCATTGTTTCAGTAGCTTATTTGTTGATTTCAGAAGATATAGAACATTTATCTCCATAGTTTTGGAAATATTTCTAGGAATTTTAATACCTAAATAAGTAAATTCTCCTTTAATGTTTTGTATCTGAAAATTCCTTTGTAGTTGTTCCATACTTCCTTTGGAGATATTAGTAAAATGAGCAATTGTCTTATTCAAATTTAGTTTGTAATTAGAGACAAGGCTATAATTTTCCACGCTTTCAAAAAAAGTCATAGACTCTAATGGATCTGTCAAGGAGATAATGACATCATCCGCGTATAATGCTGTTTTTAATTCTCTCTCCTTAATCTGAAGACCCTTAATATTTTTATTTTGTCTGATATTTATAACAAAAGGTTCTAATGCCAAAATGTATAGAATAGGGGAGAGAGGACAACCTTGTCGAGTGCCATTATGGAGATCAAACCATTCTGAACAAATGCCTGGGCCCACTACCCGAGCACTGGGAACAGAGTATAATGACATTATTGCAGTCTATATCCACTCTGTCAGTCCAAAAGCTTTTAAAACTTTACTCATATACCCCCACCCGACCCTATCAAATGCTTTCTCTGCGTCAGGAGGGAAATATTATTCCGTTTTGCAAAATCTATAGTATCCAGTGGTCGTCTAATGTTGTTTCCCAAATCTCTTCCTGGCACGAAACCAATTAGATCTCTATGTATTATAGAGTGTAAGACCGATTTTAGTCTCTGCGCCAATATGGATGAGTATCGTTTTATATCTACGTTGATCAAGGATATTGGTCTATAATTCTTTACATCATCCGGAGGCTTATCTTGTTTCATCTTGAATCGGTAAGATATTGGCTTGAAGAATCTCCCTAGGGCATTGACCTGTTTGTGCTATCTCTTTGAAAGTTTCTAAAAGATGATCTATTATATCTTGTTGAAAGACCTTAAAAAAATAGTTGCTGAACCCATCTGCACCCGGAGTTTTAAGTTTTACAAGTTTATCTATGGCAATACTTAGCTCAATTTTCTCTAATGGCCTATTCAAGGTTTGTCTCTGGTCTTCAGATAGTTCTCATAGTCCTTGCAATCATGAAATTCAGTCTTTTAGGTAATAAATCGGTCCAATCGTTGGTGATATCATTAATTCCTATTATTTTCCTAATATGTTTCTTTGTGTTACGTCGGGACCTGGACAACACAGGTAATGCACCCACTATGCAGAGACGTATTCACGGCACGGAGCGTACAGGCAGAAAGTCCGAGGCAGAGAAACAATACAGGGCCAGAGGCAGAAAACCGTGGTCAGGAGATTCCGAGGTCGGGGCAGACAGCACGGGAGCGAGGTCAAGAAACAATCCGAGGTCTGGTACACAACGAAGGCAAACAAGCGTTATAGGACAGAGAACGAGCATCCAGAGCAACATACAGTGACTCTTTGACTATTTGAGGGAACATAGGAGTGTGTTTAAATAATGAAAAAGGGCGGGAAAACGGACTGTCAGTGTTAGAAGACGTGACATCATCGCGACCGGCGCCATAGAATGGCGTCGGTGCAATAAACAAAAAAGGTAAACGAATGCTAAACCCACGAGTACCGTGGGTCTAGCACCCACCAACAGTGGTAGAGCGTCGTGGATGTGCCGCAGCACTTCGTTTATGACTCTGTGAGTGCTGCCGGCACGCCGCGGCAGCTCTCGGAGGATTGTATTGCCGTCGTGGACGGCTCACGGCGGTTCGTATAGAGGGATGCGGCCGCCGTAACCGTGCCACGTCCACACACACGCCCCTCCGTGTACGTGCAGTATGCACGTCACCTGGAGAGGGCGCGCATGTGGCATCGCGAGCGAGCCGCCCACCCGTGGCCGACCGACGTGGGACTGCGGCGGAACCGGTAGTTACAACACTTATCACAAGTCACAAGTATCACCTAAGCAAACCTACTCCAAAGCAACAAAAAGATCACAGCAGGAGAGCCAAAAAAGTCCAAATTCAGAGGAAAACGGGCAGGAAAACAGATCCAGAAAAATATATTAAACATAAATAAAAAAATCTATTACAGAAATCTTTAATTTATTTGATAAAATATTAAATCAACAAGAAATAAAGGTTGTATTCAAAAGGGTTACAATTTGCCCATACTAAATAAAATATATTCCAGATTTTGGGATTTAATTTAGACGGGATTGATCTAAGAATTAAATACTAGTAACAACGAGGTATGAGGACCAGGTTTGCCCCCAGTTTGTCCCATTGGAAATTTCAACACAGTTAGGTTGAACATAGCTGTAAAGCAAACCTGGTTTTATATGTGAAGGATATAGATGATCTATTCTTTATTTGGAAAAGAAAGGAGATACAATTTAAAGAATGTTGAGTTCATCTAAATAATAATCATGCCAAAATATCTCTAACTTCAGATTACAATCAGGAGCACATTATTTTTTATATCTAGATATTTACATAAATAATACCAAACTATATACAAAAAGAAGTAGATGCCAATAATTATATTCCGATAAACAGTTGACATCGTCCCTTTTGGCTAACACAATTTTTAATACTTAGGAGAAACTGAAATGAGGACAATATATATTCAGAACAGGATAATAACCTAAAACATTTTTTGGAAAAAGGATATCAAGAAAGAAACTTAAAAATTATAATTTATTCAATAAAAATGAAAGGGAAGGAACTTCTACCACAAAACATATTAAAAAAATATTAAATGCACCACCTGTAATCTTTCATTTTTATAATAAATCACATACAATAAATCATACCATCAACAAACCCTGGGGTATACTACAAAGAGAGGATTCCATTTAATATATTTTTCCTCAGAATATTTGTCTTTAGAGGTGCTCCTAACAGAACATAAAAAATAACTACTAAATATACATAAAAAGATTGTCCAGTGCCTGTATTCAACTTTCAAGGAGAGCCAGAGTTCTTAGGAGGGTCTGGAGAGACCCGATTGGAAACATGTTTATTTTATTTTAAAGGAAGCCAACATATGACAAGTGGCAAAATCTCTCGCAGTGGAGGTTGTGACCGTTCTCTGGAGATGTCACAGAGCATCTGAGGTGGGTGTTTGGTGTCGCTGAAAGCCTCACTATCGAGGCATGTTTTTTTCTTTCTTTTTTGTACTCTTCGTGTCCAAGGCTTTCTTGAAATGTTTGCGATACTCGGCTGTAATATTCTTCTCCCTCATTTAGTGTACCCACACAAGTTATATATTGTGTTTTCAGGACAAAAAGGGCTTTATTATGTTCTTTGAGACCGGGTTTTTCTGCTTCTTAACCTCGCCATCCACCAATAGAAGAGGAAATCTGAGGAACCACACACGCTCCATCTGGCTTAACAGTTCAGTTGGTTCAACAGTCCGGATCCACCTCAGGACTCAGTGAATAATCATGCTGACCCTGATTTCTCTGTAACCGTGAGTTCATGTTCTTTACGCATCGCCTGTGTACGTAACGGGTCCATCTTCAGTTAATATGGTGAACTGTTTTCCACAAATAGGCATTGAGATGAGGGCTCTGCATACTGTTATTATTCTTTTTTTTAGTAATATATATGTATGTAATTTTTTTCCTTAATGTTTCTATTTCAAAATAGACCTCACTGTGTTGTCGTATAGACATCATATTTATGGCTTCTAGGCCGCTTTTTTCTTCACACTGTCCAGTTTCCAACATTCCCACCATATGTGGAAGTCAGACCCCCTCGTTTCCAGGCAACATTAACAAATATCTATTTGATTCTGGTAGCGTTTAGTTAGTCTAGTAGGGACTAAATACCAAAGATTTACTAATTCATGAAATTCTTTATGTAAAGTAATACAGTGTATCATTCTCCTTGTATTGTGCCAAGCTTTAAGCCAAATAGTAAATCTTTTTTCTGTTTCTGGATTGGTCTTGCATTGGCAGCTGGCTTAGAACTGACCAGGAGGTTGTTTAGTTTTGTAACTAAGTTGGCCTGGGGGATAGAGATGAAGAGGTTATCCCATTTGTCTGTTTTCCATACTGTGTTTAATGAAAAAAAAATGTATGAAAATAGTTCTGAGTTAGGTTAAACCAAATTAGCAACTCTGAAAATTGTGTTGTTTAGTCCTCACTGATTAAATCTGTGAGATTGCTGTTTTATTACAACTTTCCTTGGGATATATTTAAGTCATTTGTGTAGAGAGGGAGTACCTCAGTTGGTGTGGATTCAGATAAGGGTGATACTATTCCCAATGAGTTCCTAATTCTAGATATATATACAGAATTTACTATATCTCTCACTATTAGGTTTGGGATTTCTAATTTCACAAAGAAAAAAAACACAGTCAAGAATTAACTTTATGCGAAAGACCATTCCATTCCTCTCGTGGTATCTGTATATTTAATTCTCTTTCCCATTTTGGAATGCTGACAATTGTTGCTAATGGTTGATCTTTTAAGGTTATACATGAGACGCATTTGGCTAGTATTTTCTTATGGTTATTGTTTTGAAATAATCTAGTCATTTCCACAATTACTTCTTCTTCAAACAGCTTTAAATGATTTTTTAAACAATTTTTTATTCTGAGATATTTAAAAATATTCGAATTGGAGAGATTATACTGTTGTTTTAGATTAGCAAAGTTTTTTATCTTATCTTTTTACTAGTAAATCCTTAATTTTGTACCATCCTTCTTCTGCATAGGCATCTGAGTAGGTCTTAACAATATGTAATAATATATTAGCCTCATATTGTTGTTTAATTAGTGGCAAGCCGGTCCCTCCTTTAGCAGCCCTAATACTTAATGTGTATTTACCAATCCTTGGTCTGCTGCCTTTCCATACGAAATTATGAAAGCTTGTGTGAACGATTTCTAGCCAGCTGGAGGGAATAGACAGAGGAACCATGTGAAAAAGATATGTCCATCTGGGCAAAACATAGGATCTTAGGGTATTTATGTGGCCCCACCATGACAAATCTAGATGTTTCCATTGTTTCAGTAGCTTATTTGTTGATTTCAGAAGATATAGAACATTTATCTCCATAGTTTTGGAAATATTTCTAGGAATTTTAATACCTAAATAAGTAAATTCTCCTTTAATGTTTTGTATCTGAAAATTCCTTTGTAGTTGTTCCATACTTCCTTTGGAGATATTAGTAAAATGAGCAATTGTCTTATTTAAATTTGGTTTGTAATTAGAGACAAGGCTATAATTTTCCACGCTTTCAAAAAAAAAAAAGGAAATAATGACATCATCCGCGTATAATGCTGTTTTTAATTCTCTCTCCTTAATCTGAAGACCCTTAATATTTTTATTTTGTCTGATATTTATAACAAAAGGTTCTAATGCCAAAATGTATAGAATAGGGGAGAGAGGACAACCTTGTCGAGTGCCATTATGGAGATCAAACCATTCTGAACAAATGCCTGGGCCCACTACCCGAGCACTGGGAACAGAGTATAATGACATTATTGCAGTATATATCCACTCTGTCAGTCCAAAGGCTTTTAAAACTTTACTCATATACCCCCACCCGACCCTATCAAATGCTTTCTCTGCGTCAGGAGGGAAATATTATTCCGTTTTGCAAAATCTATAGTATCCAGTGGTCGTCTAATGTTGTTTCCCAAATCTCTTCCTGGCACGAAACCAATTAGATCTCTATGTATTATAGAGTGTAAGACCGATTTTAGTCTCTGCGCCAATATGGATGAGTATCGTTTTATATCTACGTTGATCAAGGATATTGGTCTATAATTCTTTACATCATCCGGAGGCTTATCTTGTTTCATCTTGAATCGGTAAGATATTGGCTTGAAGAATCTCCCTAGGGCATTGACCTGTTTGTGCTATCTCTTTGAAAGTTTCTAAAAGATGATCTATTATATCTTGTTGAAAGACCTTAAAAAAATAGTTGCTGAACCCATCTGCACCCGGAGTTTTAAGTTTTACAAGTTTATCTATGGCAATACTTAGCTCAATTTTCTCTAATGGCCTATTCAAGGTTTGTCTCTGGTCTTCAGATAGTTCTCATAGTCCTTGCAATCATGAAATTCAGTCTTTTAGGTAATAAATCGGTCCAATCGTTGGTGATATCATTAATTCCTATTATTTTCCTAATATGTTTCTTTGTGTTACGTCGGGACCTGGACAACACAGGTAATGCACCCACTATGCAGAGACGTATTCACGGCACGGAGCGTACAGGCAGAAAGTCCGAGGCAGAGAAACAATACAGGGCCAGAGGCAGAAAACCGTGGTCAGGAGATTCCGAGGTCGGGGCAGACAGCACGGGAGCGAGGTCAAGAAACAATCCGAGGTCTGGTACACAACGAAGGCAAACAAGCGTTATAGGACAGAGAACGAGCATCCAGAGCAACATACAGTGACTCTTTGACTATTTGAGGGAACATAGGAGTGTGTTTAAATAATGAAAAAGGGCGGGAAAACGGACTGTCAGTGTTAGAAGACGTGACATCATCGCGACCGGCGCCATAGAATGGCGTCGGTGCAATAAACAAAAAAGGTAAACGAATGCTAAACCCACGAGTACCGTGGGTCTAGCACCCACCAACAGTGGTAGAGCGTCGTGGATGTGCCGCAGCACTTCGTTTATGACTCTGTGAGTGCTGCCGGCACGCCGCGGCAGCTCTCGGAGGATTGTATTGCCGTCGTGGACGGCTCACGGCGGTTCGTATAGAGGGATGCGGCCGCCGTAACCGTGCCACGTCCACACACACGCCCCTCCGTGTACGTGCAGTATGCACGTCACCTGGAGAGGGCGCGCATGTGGCATCGCGAGCGAGCCGCCCACCCGTGGCCGACCGACGTGGGACTGCGGCGGAACCGGTAGTTACAACACTTATCACAAGTCACAAGTATCACCTAAGCAAACCTACTCCAAAGCAACAAAAAGATCACAGCAGGAGAGCCAAAAAAGTCCAAATTCAGAGGAAAACGGGCAGGAAAACAGATCCAGAAAAATATATTAAACATAAATAAAAAAATCTATTACAGAAATCTTTAATTTATTTGATAAAATATTAAATCAACAAGAAATAAAGGTTGTATTCAAAAGGGTTACAATTTGCCCATACTAAATAAAATATATTCCAGATTTTGGGATTTAATTTAGACGGGATTGATCTAAGAATTAAATACTAGTAACAACGAGGTATGAGGACCAGGTTTGCCCCCAGTTTGTCCCATTGGAAATTTCAACACAGTTAGGTTGAACATAGCTGTAAAGCAAACCTGGTTTTATATGTGAAGGATATAGATGATCTATTCTTTATTTGGAAAAGAAAGGAGATACAATTTAAAGAATGTTGAGTTCATCTAAATAATAATCATGCCAAAATATCTCTAACTTCAGATTACAATCAGGAGCACATTATTTTTTATATCTAGATATTTACATAAATAATACCAAACTATATACAAAAAGAAGTGGATGCCAATAATTATATTCCGATAAACAGTTGACATCGTCCCTTTTGGCTAACACAATTTTTAATAATTAGGAGAAACTGAAATGAGGACAATATATATTCAGAACAGGATAATAACCTAAAA